>CALSBV010010642.1:219333-261833 GCA_943590825.1 Bovichtus diacanthus
ACACACAAACACACACACACACACACACACACACACACACACACACACACACCAATAGTAGTATGTACTCCACCAATAGGAAGATACTTGGGGTAAGTTTGAATCAACATACTTAATATACTGTATATGTGGCCAGTCAGTCACAGTCGTTGAATGTTTCCTTTTATTTCACTTTCCTTTCCTTCTTCTCCGCTTCCCCAGACCTCCTCTCCCTTAGTTTTATTCACCTCCCTTCTTCACAACTGACACTGACACTTTATCAGCGTATCTGTAATGCTCCTTAATTCAAAGCCAAGCTGTGCTGTCACCCCCAAGTCCCTATGTCACCGTCACTTCCAGACAGACACATGTTAGAGGACACTGGGAGCTGTCCATCCACAGAGGGAGATATAGAGAGACTTGGGGAGAGAGAGAAGAGGGAGAGAGGCTTATCAGTGCAACCTTGCGGGTGAATTAGCGGACCCTTGAGTGATAAGCAGAGGCAGGCCAGCAGACACACTGAGAGAAAAGAAAGGAGATAGGAGTGGGAAAAACAGGAGGAGGAAGTGATGCAGTGACAGCTGATGCAGTGGCTATTGTCATATGTCACTCTTTCTCTCTGTCCCTCTAAAGGTGTTTGGACCAAACACGAAGCAGATTTTCGCCTTGTGTTACTCGCACAAATATGGCCACAGGAGAGTTTTTTGGAGTATTTTTTACAAATATTTGTGCTTAACAGCCAATGGGAGTACGCCTTCCGGAAAGGAATAGGGGCTTACCTCCATTAGAATCCACATACCTTCGCAACATTTATTCCCACCTTCACCCATGACGACTGTTCTGCCTCTGCACACACTGGCGTTGAGTTGTAGAGCTCCGGGTGCCCACAGGCAGTAACAATAAGTTCAGGCTCTCAAGAATAATGTTGATTGAGTTTCTGTGAGCCCCATTTTGGCAGAACCCAACCTCATCACATTCCATGAACTAATGCATTTGCTTGATACACATCACCCACAGTGTGAACCAAGCCTATCTCTACTCTCTTTTACTGTCTTTTGATTTAAGTAAAAAAATGTTTTTTGCAAAAATCAGAAATTGTCTCTTTAGTGATGGAGAGGTAAAATAAAGATACAATCAAAAACACTGATATTGAAGAACAGCATAGTGTAACACATTAGAGTTAATGTCAGTGGCCATCCACAGCTGGTGCTTACCCTTTATGTAAAACCTAGCCCCTAAATACGTATATTCCTCGTGCGACTTCACAATTCACCAATTTTCCATAGTACCGACTACATGCATGATCATTAATTGTGTGGTATTTCAGCTCCGTGGTGCCCACATACACCCTTTGTTAACGGATCAGACTTGTATATTTCTCTCAATCATCAGAGCAGACATTAGGCCCTATCTTCTGTGTGGGATAAGATATCAAACATCAGAGTTGTTCTCTTCCACTTCCCTTCTTATCTCATCCCCATCACCGAGACTCTGTAACATCGTCCTGTCTTCATCATAAACTGCCAAGCATCAGTCTTTCAGCCCCCACACAACACTTGTGTGATGCACATGGGGATGGATATCCACTTTTGGCTGAGAGAGGCGTGGAGTCAGCTTCGATTGACCCCGGCTGTGGATGAAGCGCTCTTGACGTGAATCAGCCCTGTCAGCTCCTGTGAAGGCTGCCTGTCTCATCGGCACATCCTCTCACCGCTGACATGATATGATGGGAGATGATACTGAACAACGGCACGTTGGCTCTCAGATGTTAGCAGGGGGCCCCTGGGCGTCAAAGACCCTGTGACAGACGGCACTTTATAGCTTTAATCCCAAGGTCTTAAAACGGCACTTGACACAAATTGAGGTTGGCTTTGTCTGTTGCAGAGGAAGGACAAAAATAAGAGGGGGAAATATAACCAGGAAAGTTTTTATTCTTAGCAGTTTAAGGTTGAGTGTTAGCCTCCACGCTTGAGTTGAGAGATGGAGAAGAAGGGACTGCTTGCTATAATTTTGTGACATTTAAAAGCATCTTCTGTTAATAATGGATTTTGTTCAACTGGTTATATTTTAATTAATCCCACCTTTTTATTGATGATAATGATATTAATGAAACAATCAAAAATCATACAATGACATTTTTTTCAACAAACTGCAAATATCTGTATATGATTTGATAGAGAAACATGTCAGTGTTCCAGGGAACCATGGTAAAGGGACATTCCTTTGTAGTAACCTGTGTATTATCCACAAAACCTATTTCTAGTGCAAAATAAATAAATAACAATATATATAATCGGGTTTTCTCGCTCCAATTGTTCCCATCATGCTTTGGGGGATGAAAGCAAGAAGTATAATATTGCCATGAAGTCAGTGAGCTATAGCACCTTTAGCCTGTTTTTAAGTGTGATATTTATTAACTTTTTAACAAATTTGTTCCCTGGGAGGTTGTGCTGGATACATTTTTATCTGTCCCTGTTTCCACTGTTGTCTTGGATTTGTACACAATTCTCATTTTTAGGATAGATCTGAAGGTACAGTAGAAGGTGTTTATGCCCAATTATCCACAATGGACGTCATAGAGTGTATTGCATCTGACAGTATGTGTATCACGTCTGTGTGGTCAGATTTGACTGAGAGAGGAGTCTATTGGGTGCTATGTTCTCATAAATTGTGTTTCCATTCAATTGTCAAGCAAATTATAAGCAAACTTTTGAATAATCGCAAAAAAAGAAATGCGAATTGGGCAAATTAGAACCGGTTTGGAGCGAATAAACTCACATGCAGCTTTCATCAGAAGTTGCCGCTTTAGGCTTGCATGACTGTAATCCGCCAGTAAACAGCAGAACAGAGGTTGAGAACCGGAAACAAAACAAGTCGGCTATAATGTGCATCTAAACCATCTGCGAGAGACAAAAAGGAGAGAGATCTTCAAGTTTCACTTGTTCTTTCATGTCAGCTAGTTTTGGCCATGTTTCATGCTGTATGGAGACGCTGTACAGTCATACATGTTCACTGTATGTTTGACACGTTGTTTTGCATGTACTGCTGTCCACGTTCAATGTTTCACACAGCTCTCTTTATTTCATAACTCATAAACCACAAAGGACAAAGGACAGCTGGATCAGACAAACCTTTTTTGTCTCTGCTTCATTGCCTTTGCAACAACTTCCTGTACATCTGTTGCAGTTGACAAACATGTGTCCCTATTTGGATTCTAGTTCAGGAAGAGGGGGGGGGGGGTTGAGGGTGAGGGGTGGACGGATTGCCATCAGGCCTAAAAATCGGGCAAATGCCAGCCAACTGATAAATACACATCATAGCACACGATTTCACCATAATTACAAAAAACAGGGGATAAAAATACCTGTCGATTGCAATATCAATATTCTGCGTTTCCATTAAGAGTGCTTGGAATGGGCAATGCACATTTAATTAATTACATTGAACCTTCATTACTTTGAAGACAGTTTTTTGCTGAAATCCTAAAGATTATGATAAATTGTGTTTACAAGAGACAAAGATGGGTTTTTGTACTGGTGTGGCTCTTTAGAGCAGTAAGGAAGCAGATATATTTGATGATCTAGTAGATTTGTATGCTTGAAAACATGAAGTCCCCTTCTGGATTGTGTGCATCAACACATTGTTACGTTTTCAGAGATGTTGGACATTACCACATATCGACAAGTCGTTTGGGTCCTGTTGTATGCATCGTGTTCAGGGTGAGTGGGCATATTTGCCAGGACTTCGGTGGGTTAAATTTGAATATAATGAGGCCGAACATGCTCAAATGCACACACACACGGAAAAAAAGTAATTTTATAAAGCAGGTTATGGCTGTTCTATATGTGTTTAACCAAACAGTTCATTTACTGAAAGCCTGGCCTACAACCACAATAAAAGTAGGTAATTTAGAAGAAAAAAAGACACATATGAGTATTGCACTTTAAGGGCAATACTCCAATCTTAGTTAAGGTTTGATAATGTTTGATATTTGTTGAAATAAACTAATACAACCACATGCCTTTTGTAGAGAGCATTGGCATATATCAGCCGACACCAAAACATCAGTCACTGCCTCTCAGCCTGTACTATATCGGTAGTGATGTCGAAAGTGATACTTCACTGTTTCGAAAAGGCCTTCTCACAGATGGCCAATAAAAATGATTGATGTCTAGAAGGATTTTCACAGTGGGGTGCGAGGTGCACATATGTTCCAGGGGGTTTTCTGCGTGTGGTTCCAAATGTGGTTTCTATCAGGAGAGCATGTGAGATGTCTTGAATTGTGTTGCATGCACTTTGCTAATACCATTTAAATGTATTGTATCTCGGGTTGTCGAGATAATCGATTAGTCAATCAACAGGAAATCAACAATTTTGATAATCACTTAACTGTGGTGTTTTTTTTCCTCCTCTTCTACCATTGTAAAAATGAAAAGAAAACAAGACATTTGAAGAATCTGGGAAAATGGGAAAGGCTTTTGTAACCATTTTCTTACATTTTCTGTGTCTATTCATTAATTGGGGAAAAAATGTAATTAATACAATGATAAGTTGCAACTCTAATTGTATGAAAGTGCAGGCATGTATTAAAATGTTATGTGACGTTAGCGCTTACCTTTAAAGCACTGATGTGCATTACTACAGGCTCATAGAGCAGCTAGCATGGTTATAGATGAGTCTTGTTCAATCTGTTTACAACTTTCCATGAGATGACCAGAACCTGGACATCATGTGTCCAATTGATAGAAATACATCTGTTACAAAGCTTCCAGTCCAGTGTGCTTTTGATCGCTCACCATACTCATGGGCGGGACAATGGGCCGCTGGGCACAGACATGCAAAAGGCCTCACCACCTCTCCTACATAGGAGCAAGACCTTATTTTTTTTAACCACTTTTTGTTGTTGTTTTAGGTCTCACTGTAGTCATTTTGAGTGTCTTTGTAGTCATTTTGTATCTCTTTGTAGTCATTTTGAGTGTCTTTATAATCATTTTGTGTCTCTTTGTAGTCATTTTGTGTCTCTTTGTAGACATTTTGTGTGTCTTTGTAGTCATTTTGAGTGTCTTTGAAGTTGCCTTGTGTCTCTTTGTAGTCATTTTGTGTCTCTTTGTAGCCATTTTGAGTGTCTTTGAAGTTGCCTTGTGTCTCTGCAGTAATTTTGTGTCTCTCTGTAGTCATTTTGTGTCTTGATGTGGTGGTTTTGCCCCTTTTCATAGTTGTTGTGCATCTCTTTGTAGTTGTTTTGTTTAAATTTGTGGTCATTTTGAGTTTCTACCTAGTTGGTACGTCTATCTATCTAGTTGCACCCCCCCCCCAAAAAAAAATTATCCACCAAAGCACTGGACATAAAAGAAACATGATCTGATGTGTACTAATTCGTGTGGTATGCACAACAAACACAAACAGTACACACTATAATGTAACAAACATAAATTTGCACACAGGTCCTCTCTTTAATATGCATATCCATGCCAACACAGTCATTTTATCCTGACTCTTTCCTCCCTATTATTCACTTGTGAATTTGAAGTTTGCATGAGGTGTGTGTTGGGGGATTATTAAGTAGATATCGATTGTGATTTGATTAAACTCTTGCTAATTTGCTGCAAACCAGCAAGACATTTAATCAAATAAAAATCAATAGCGTCTTAAGAGCCCTTCGTACATCCCTGGAATGGGAGACTACAGTGAAGAGGTTATAAATTACTGGTGGGAGTGATACAGCCGATAGGATAATGTTGGAGGAGAGAGGAATGGACAGAGACAGAGAGAGGCAGAGAGAGGGGTGGGTTACAGAGGATATGTCACCCGTATAGTGTGTAGGGAGGATGGATTTGTGTTCAGTGGGGAACAATTGGCCTTGGTGTTTCAATTCCAGCGTGAGGAATTAACCTCTGTTGAGGAGTGTAAAGAGAATTATTATTTTCTATTGTTGTACTATCTGTATACTTCTTTTCAATACAAAACAAGAAAACAGGACAAATAGACACTGTGGATAATTAACAGTTAGTCAACACTCTGGTCTTTACTGGACAATGGCTTTATTATTTTTATGTGTGTTCTACCATCCACAATTCAGTCGCTAGATGTTTCGTATGACAGCGATCAGAGATTTGAAACGGGTGATGGCTTTAAGTTTCATCACTGTGACTCGTGATACATATGGTTTGGCCCACTCAGTTAGAAGAGCTCTACACGTTTGACTATATATTTATAAAGCTCTCCTCTGAAAACTGTAGTTCATATGTCTTGTGTCTCTTCTGCGGTAAAGAAAACAATGCTTTACTACAGTAGATCTCTTGGATAGAGGAATCCCAAAGGGACCGGTGAAAAACCTACCCGATCCCAGTATGCATTAAGTGATGTTCTAATAGAAGAAACCCGAACAGAAAGGAACCCAAGGACAGATGGACCTGATCTGAAAGGTCACAAGTATCATTTAGGATTTGAGGTTAGATAACCAGATTTTTTGGGGCAAATGTTGGAATTGTCACGATAGAAAAAATACAAATATCATTAACAATATAAGGGCTCATACGAACTATCTACTTTTAACTTGACCCCAATAACAATCACTAATATTTCCCCTCCACGGCCACATAAAAATTCAATTGCAGCAGGATTTGAAGTTGGATCAACTCATTTTAAAGTTTTATTTGAATCCACCAGTGACTAAACCTGTCATTGTAAGGTGAACTAAGGTTTTACCCCCTATTGAACCACCTTGTAAAAGTATTCTTAATGAATATGAAATTGAAATCCATTGCAGTTTACCATCAACAACAGAAGGATACAGAATGTGCATGCTATTTCACTCTCATTGTTATGATCCCAATCTGATTACATTGAACCACTAATCCAAAAAAAACACTAATCTAAACAATGCATCTGATGCCGATAGTTAATAATGCATAAAGAGTGAAAGGATATTA
Organism: Bovichtus diacanthus; assembly: GCA_943590825.1. NCBI lineage: Eukaryota > Metazoa > Chordata > Actinopteri > Perciformes > Bovichtidae > Bovichtus > Bovichtus diacanthus. Next base: position 226,245 of record CALSBV010010642.1, read on the forward strand.
ACTTTGTGACAATACCTTGGCTCTTGTTGACCAGAGTTTGTCTTTTGTTGTCACCATATTCTCCCCATCAACACAGATGGAAACACATTCCCTAATTCTCAAGTGCCAGTACTTTCGATAGAAAGTAATTTACTCAAATTTTAGACAAACAGGTTTAGGTTTTAGGTTTGTGAGATAATCCTTATCGTGAACTATATACAATATAAATACCAGCGATCAACTGTCAGACACTGTTTGATTACTTACTATCCATTGCAGTTTCAATTGCCGGTGCTCATTGTCTATTAAGCTCACAACCCAGTTGTATTGTTTCTTCCAAACATTCTGGAAACTTAATACCTTTTCTTGCGTATTAGAGGATTTTCTCACAGGTTATACCCCTTTCACAAAAAGAAGACAGCAATCCACAAGTTTACAGCAACTCAAGGTGACTTGTATCATTGTACAGTTGGATGTGTTATCCAAATTATCATTTCTTAAAAATGATGGATTCTTGCTGACATGAGGTATCTGTGTTTGCGGATGTGGGCAAAGTTGTACATTGGATAAATATTGTCCTACATTGTTTCCATTTGGTTACCATTAGTTTTTTTTTTTTACAAAGATTATGTCTGCAATCATTCTGTAATCATTAATGTATCAACCAAACAAATCATGAGTGCATAAAAGGCACAAACTGGAGCTACAAGAAAATAGGGTCGAACAGCCTATTTGAACACATCAAGTCTATCTGAGAGGGGCTTATAGAAGTCAGGTTAGGGCCTTTCTATGGAAGAGGCTAACAGATTTATAGTTACATTTGCAATTGACATTGTTATTTTAGATCCTTGTTGTTTTGTTGTTTACTTATTTTGCATTTTTAAATTGTGGTGACGTGCTTTTGGATTTCATGATTGTTTTTGTTGTTTTTGTTTCGTTCTCTTGTGTTTATTTGCGTTTTCTTTGTCTTCTAACATCTTGGGACCATGTTGGCTATATGTTATCCTTTGGATAGTCTTGTTTCTTTGTCTGATAATCCATAAATAAAGTCAATCAATCAAATGATCATCAATGTAAAGTAAAATAATTTATGTGATGAGGAGTAGCAGAGGGATACTTGAGTCGTACTTTAACAAATAATTACTTAAAGGTGTTCAACTGTTCTATCTACATTGGATTTTAATCATATCATATTATATTATATTTTAAAATGTTCCTACCTTTTTGTGTCAGTAGAACATGCATCCTGTATAGTGCTGTAGCAGCAGTGGTGACAAATTGGTGATTTACTTCACAAAGCATCTATAGCCCGGTCAAATAATGCAGTGTGTTTATGCTGTGGCCTGGTGGTAACCTGCGAGTCACAGGGTCACCGTGCACATTAGATGTCAATTATACCTCCTCCATATGTCCTGCTCCACTCCGATTTATCTTCATCCATCCTAGTTCACACTGTGACCTCCATACAGGCTCAGCCGGGACAAACACATCAGGGCCTTTATGTAGCACGCACACAACACACCTCCTGACTTTTAATAATGCTTTTATGTCTCATGCCAACGTTTCTCTTTTGTCTATCATAGCTTTTTATAGATATGCTTTTGGGAAATCAGTTTGCCCCAAGGACTCAATTACTATAAGTATTCATGGTTTTGTGTGTTGCTGTTCATTTTTTAAATTGTCCTTGTTTACTCACTGATTCATTCATCGATTCAGCCACGTATCAGCATAGAGTCGCGTGATTGACAATCATCATTTAGTTCAATATGTTTGTTCCGAATGTTGCAAAGCCTAAATAAAATCACACATTTGAACAAAAAGGATCCACATTATCCATTTAGGTATGCCTTATAAATATGCTGCAAATTAAATGAGAGTCTCCATACCATATACATAAATCCATACATCTAAATGTGTCATTGAATTGCATGCCTGTTCAAAAATAATAGTCCAGGAACAGACACTGGTGGCAGAGAGTCCTAATTAAGAAATTCAATATAAAGGACATTAAACAAAATGTAGCATATTGCTCACACAGGCCCGCTTTCCCATCTGGCCAAAATGGCTATTGTGGCTCATTGTCTAAAAATAGGGATGAAGACAAATTATTATCATTTGCCAAAGCCCATGACAATAATGATGAATGAACACGTTTTTTTTCCCTTTCCTGCTATGCCCTCTGAAGTCATTGCTTAAGGCCTTTTTCTCTATTCCCCCTCAGCTCTCTCTCTCCCTCCTTCATATTTCACCTTTCCCAGCACCCACCATATGGTATAAAATATCTATTGAACAACCATCATCAGTACAATCTGAGATCATTCCTTACTTCCAATTTTTTTCTTTTACTTGTTAAATGCAAAATCTTTCACACTCTCTTTCCCATTCTCCTATTCTATTGTTTATGTAGTTATGGTTTATGTGATAGGGACTGATACAATATACAAAGACTGACTAAAAACAGCTATCCGAAGTAATTATCGTAGTGTTTATAGCAGATGCAAGTTTGCTACACCCGTGCCTGTGTGCTTGCTGTTGACCTAACCAGGATTTAATAGCTCTCTTAAAAGTGTTGAAGTTTGCAGCAAATTGATCAGGTGATCAGCTTTCAAGTCACAGGACTTTGTTCCTTTTCACAGAAAAAGCTGTCTAGGTAAAATATGCTTTGCAGAATGGAACCTTACAACTGCCACTTCAAGCTGCTCTGGTGGATCTGCTGCAGCTCTGTAATCTCTTGGTGTATTTGCAGAAAGACTGAGGAAGAAGTCCCATCTAAACACAAGCTTTACATATAGATCAATAAAGTTTGCAAAACGTTGAGTCTTGTATTTAAATCAAACACGCCAATGATGGTACCTTAATTGCCTTTAGTCCAAAATGTTCAAGCCCGACTGTAAAGACACTCTATGGATTTAATTATTGCTATGCATGAAATCAGCATGATGGTGCATGTTCATATTTATCAAAGCAGTCCGTGACCCCTCCTGCCCTATATGGAAGCACCTGCATTTGTTTTTCTTTTCAATTCCTCAGTCCTTCAAATGTGTTATTAGTTAGTTATCTTAATGTGAACTCGATGAAGTACCCCGTAGGACCCCTCTCAGGCCCCGCCCAGACCCCAATTTGGAAACCCCTTGCATTCAGGCAAATGTATCTTCTATGAATTTCATTACACATTCATTATAGACACGGAAGTTATAGCAAACATAAAAAAAAAAAAAACTCATTTGGATAAGGCAAAGGGACAATGAGGGGCTATTTTGTATGTTTTCCTACAACTATGCACATTTTCATATATATCCTTCCTTCTGTGGGTGTGTGTAAGGCTGGCGAGAGAGTAAGAGAGTAGGGAGAAGATGGAGAGATGGAGCTGGGTTCAGAGCCAGTTCAGCTGCCCACCGGTTGACAAATTATTTGTGGAATTGTTGCATTCACAGTCACTTAAATAGGAATCTGTCAGAGAGGAGGAGAGGGCCGGCCTCACCGCATCATACAGCGTGCACCACCTCCTCGACAACTGCCATGCCCTGCTCCTCTTCCTCTTCTTCCTCCTCCTCCCTCCTTTTTTCTCCTGCTTTTCCACTGTGTCTCCCTTTGCCTCTGTGTCTCTCCCAACCTGCCCCCTCCTCCCTCTCACCCATCCTATGATGATGGATTGAGCCCGATGCAAATTTACAACCATTGTATATGTCGATGCCTCCCCCCCGGCCGGCTGCAGGAACATAGCTCAACATCATGCTTCCAAAATGTCCGCCTTGAAACAGCCGGTATCATCGGCCTCCTCTCAATCTCCCGGCTTCACAAATCTCAGCTGGATGGAGATTAATGCCGCTGTGGGCGCCCTGGCTGCGGCAGCACTCTGTCCATGCTTGTGTATATGTGTGTCTGTATGCCATGCTTGTTTATATACTATGCCGTGACTGCGTACAATGCGGCAAGAAAATCCCTCCTCAATGGGTACCACGCTGAAGGAAGTCACTGCTTCTCCCATTTGACCGATTCTGTCCTTTGTATTGAGATGGGCTTTCTGTGTGTTTGGAGAGATGTATCCCCGAACATTGTTGTATATCACCCTCCTTGATGTAGGAATAGAAAAAAACGACGAGAAGAAGAAAGGAGCCAGTTTTTCACCCTATCAGCTTGGAAAGGCAATGTTGTGCCCTTGTAATTGAGTAGGTATCTCATCTATCAACAGTGCCACCCCTGATAATAAATATAGAGCACACAGGCAGCTCCCCGGAGATTTAAAGAGAGGGTGTGTGAAGGAGTATGTGTGTAATTGTGCGCTTTTGTACATGTATGTGTGTTGAGAGGAAAAACTAGAGCAGGTGCCTTTGGCCTGATGAACTACCTTTCTATGTTCTTGAATGAGTTCACCCTCCTATGAAACACTTACACACTTGTGTAAAACATATTCTGATGGTCAGTGGGTGAACAACAAGCCACTACCTCATTATTGTTGTCATTTTATGCCTTAGTCAAGTCTTGTGAAAACGGACATTTTTACATTTTTGATTTTTCCACAGGTTTAACCCTCTATGGTATGATGTTGCCTCGAGGCAACATACCCATTTTTGGCCTTTTATATTCACACAATACATCCCCAGTTATAATGTAATACTTTGAAAAAGAGGCAGTACCATAAGGAACAAATAGCAGTGTTTTAATTTGTCAAATGACTCTCTGGAGGCCATGCTGAAAACCTTTTTTGCAGACTATCCCACAAGGATCAGCTCAGCCATTTCTCTCTACAAAAATTGTCTGAAAACATAATTTCCTGCCCTTTTTCAGTCTGGAAAAAAATATATTCACAATAATAGATGAGTAAAGCTTAATTTCTAATAGTTTAATGTACTTTATTTGCTAATTAAGTAATGGAAACTTGTTAAAATGCAAATGTTGCCTTGAGGCAACGCCGTACCATTATGGATTCCCCATGACATTGTGGTTTTGTGAGCAGCTTCACAAGGTGTGTCCTCTTCTGACATCACAAACCTGGCTGAGAAGAAGCAAAGAGGTCCTTCCTCATCAGTGCCATCAACACCTGTGCGTCAGGACAACACTGACCATTGGTCTGTGTGGGTGGAGAAAAAGGGCCGGTGCAGATACCCTGGCTGTAAGGGTGTAGTGAAAGTGCAGTGTTCAAAGTGTGTCACTTACCTATGCTGCTGCAGAGAAGAACTGCTTCATGAATTTCCATAAGCAGTGAGATTGTACAGTTTAATGTAAAGTTAGATGAAACATGCTTCGACTCTTCGACACATTCATTCCAATGGGTTGTTCCACAATGGTACAATGTTGCCTGCAGGCAACATTCAGACATGTAATCCTGTTAAAATATAACTATTTTCATATTTCAAGAGGGATGAATTTTAACCAGTTGAGGCTATTTAGTATTTTCTATGTGTTTTTAAACAAATAATGTTCAAATTTGAAACAATAACTCTCTTTTTTCATTACTTACCATTATGGTAACCCAAAAAATACCCCCCAAAAATTATTTCTTGAAAATGTCTTTAGATTACGTTTATTTGATCTATTCTATGACAAAAAAAACACTCCAAATTGTTTTTACCCAACTGGCATCACAGTGCGTACCACAGAGTTACTTTATCATAACCTTACCTCAAGGTCCCCTTACTGGAAGAAAAGCTAGAAAGTGGAACTTTGGGTTGACATTGTTTTTGCAAAACACCTCTCTAGCCTTATGTGGCACGACAGTTATCAATTTGTAATGCAAATATGAGCATGTCATCATGTTATAATCTCTGCCTTTGCAAAAGACATTCATCATAAAAGTGCAGCTGGGAATCCAGGTAGGTGCCTATTTTGGTGTATGCAGGGTTGGGATGAGGTTGGGGATGATAGTATATTTATCGTATCTGCTCGTATCCGCAAATCTGTTTGAATTGATCATTGACACTTTTTCTGATTAGTATCACACAGCAGACATTCATTAGGTTGAATGTTTGTGATGATGTTGTGGATTTTGTATTCTTTGCATTTCTTTTCGTGATTGTGGTTTATTTAGTTTGCATGTATTTTTGCATTGATCTGCCTTTGCTCCCTGATCAGACCACACTTTGACTACGGTGCTCGCTTTCTGATTCTACCAGTGAGCACCAATTCCTGAAGGGCCCAGGAGACAACAGGTCTTCGGGGCAGCTGTGGAGGTGCACCTGTTACCCTGGCAAGACACAAGTACCTGTTAGCAGCAGCACAGAAAAAAAGAGCAACAGCATGACAGACACAATAACAAAAGGGGAGTGACAGAGCTGGGGAGCAGTGCAACACCCTGGCCTGCGGTTCAGGTGAGGACCAGGTTTTGGTGATGACTGACGACTTTGTGTGGGCACCGCATGGCCAATTTGTGGCGGAAAAAAGGAGAGAAGAGAGGGCTTAGACGTGCTGCTACAACTAAGCGACAAGAAAACACCGATTGGGCTGCGCTCTCCCGCCTCCACAACCCAACGTCCCTCGCCCTAGACCACAGGACAGGTTGAGAAAGTTTGGAAGTGGGAACTGCGCTGTCGGCAGCTAGGAAGCCACGAGAGGACGCAGGGGAAGCAGCCACCGACCAACGACAAGAGCAGCCCGCCAGAGAAGAGGACAGTCTGTCAGCGTACCAAAAGCAAAAGGCCAGAGTGCTATGAGAGAAAGACGACACAGTAGTGTGGGCTGCTCCGCCCAACGGTGTCTCTTCGGGTGGATTAGACGGATGAGAGAGAGAGGCCCGGGGCTCTACGGAAGATGAGGGCATGGATAGCCGGCTAGCCTACACAGACACTCGGGTCATGGAAGTTAAGCATTATTTTCCTCTTTTTTTTTACTTGGACTTGAAATATTCCATCTTGCTTCCTTGATGTTATCTGCGGTTTTAAATTACTTTCATCATGCACATGACATATTTGTTTTAATATTTTTTCTAGATTTTTTATATTTCTTTGTTTAAAATCTTAAAAAAAACTAAAAATCTACTTAGTCTCAGTGTTTTCTGGGGTACACGCTGCTTTCTGCCCAAGGTAAAGAACCTGTGTGCATGAAATCTGTTGAGTACCTAGACTGTGGAACATTACTAGGTGGGGTAGTTGTTTTTTAAATTAATTTAACTATTTATTTATTTCAATCCCCCCTTTGACATTCACCACAACATCTTAAAATATCAATGTTATGATCCCAATCCTTATTTTTTTAGAGGAGAGGTATAAGATTTGATAATAGTTTGCTAAGTGTTGGAGCTTAGTGTATTTTCCCAACAGAAACTAAGAGGAACTGACAGAACCCAACCTGGAATATATTAAAGGTGCATGTAAGAATGTGGCATCAAGTTGTTATTGAATGCTGTCCTTAGCCGTTTTCTCATAGGAACTCTGGACAATGTCTATAGAATTAGGTCTGGACATTGTCCAGACTTTCCGTTTCACACATGTCCATGTCAGTTCTTGGTTACTACAAATAGCCTGTTTGTTTTTTGGTGAGGCGAAGGGTGGCGCTTTGGTGCAGCACACAGAGGCCAGACATGACACGGAGTCATTTTGTCATTAACAACAGTCTCTTGCCATTCCCGGAATATGTCTGACAATTTCAGCATAGGCCCTTACCGACAGAAGTTCCTTGGATGATTCTTTTATTCTGGTTTCACACCAGCTGAGATGGAAATGTCATCAACCACACCAACTTGCTTGCCGTAAATGCCCCGGACAATGAGCGGCTCTATTAACACCTGGGTTCTATTGGACATCACACAGACTTTGTACTAGTGAGCTGACATTTGCGTTCTCATATGCAGCTCCTCCGGGTAATGTCTAGATGATATGGGTTCTTGGTTTACGCCTGGGTTGGGAAAAAAAGACTCCCATATTACCAAACCCAGAATTCTTACTTTTATTGTGAATGAGCTCTTAAAAAATGTGCGTTTCCCCATTGTGTCACATTTAGAGCTGTGAGCTGTGCAGAATATTTCTTTATGCTGTGAGTCTTTCACATTTTAGGGTGTGAATCGCGTTGGATGGCCATGCAGCCAGATGTGCTAAATGCCATGCCAATGAACAGAGAGCTGCTGGTGGCTGTGTGGGAAGTATATTTGTGTTTTTGGAGGCGGGGTGTGTGCTAGTCTAAATTGCGACTAGAAGTGTGTGCTATGTGTCTCGTGCGTGTGCGTGGGAGGTGGGGTCAAAGGGTGTCATACTTGTTTTTACACTGCTCGCGAAAAAAGCATCACTCCTAAGATGTTAGCGTGTCAAGGCCTCTTCATTAGCAGGATTAGGCTAATTAGCATGGCCATATTGAATCACAGTGTGTGTGTGGACGCACACATGCACGTGTGTGTGTGCATTTGCTTGTGTCTTCTGTATCTCACGAGTTGTTATGGATGCAATGCAATGTCAGGCGGCCTGTTGTCAAAAATGAAGGCTGTCAGTTGACAAAAAGCACATCACAGTGATACATGCTCTCTCTCTCTCTCCACCTCTCTCTCTCTCCACCTCTCTCTCTCCACCTCTCTAATCTCTCTATCTCTCCACCTCCCTCTCTCTCTCTCCCCCTCTGTCTCTCCACCTCTCTCTCCACCTCCCTCTCTCTCTCTCTCTCTCTCTCTCTCTCTCCATGTCTCTGGCTAATTGGGCTGAGGATGTGTTTGTATATGTGGCAGGGTTGGGAGTATAGACTATTGTGTACACTGTTGTGAAAGCCTGCTTGGGAACCCTTCACTGTATGAAGTGATCTTACAGATTTCAGTCCACATCCAAACACTGTGAATCCACCTCACTAGAAGCTACAGCTCCTGCTTGTAATATCATTTGAAACTGAAAACTTCCAAACTGCTCACTGCTTACTTCTCTTGTATGATTTTATTTCTTTTTTTTTTTTTAGCCTTTTTGTTCATATCTTCGCATCATCTTTGCTCTTTGGCATAATGACAAAAAAAAAGAAGCAATTTTTAGCAAGAACATGACAAGTGTGACACCTTTCCCAAGTGACAGCCTTGTGTAAATAACTAGGGTGCTTGAGGGAGAGAGCGGAGGGGAAGACAAAATGGACGACTAAAGTATAAAAAAGCCACAAAATTATAAACACTCTGTCACTTGGACAATTTGTCAGGGCTAAAAAACCTCTCTCTCTCTCTCGTTCTCTCTCTTTCTCTCTCTCACTCCCATCTTTCTTCTGTAGCTTAAAAAAAAAAGTATTCATTTATTAAACTTCCTCTCCATTTAAAGACCCCATTTGGAGAATATGCGTTTGATCCTCACCAGCTCGGCGAGGCATGAAGATGGCAGGACGGGGAAGGGAGGAGATGGATCCGTCAGCATGTCACATAAATATCTTATTAGCCAGTGATCTTATCATCATAAAGAAGCCCATTTATACAGTTAGGCATGTCATGTTGGTCAATTGCACAAAAAAAAAAAAAAAAAAAAAAGCCAACTGTATGCAATATTAAACCCTCAAATCTCATGCCAACACCATTAGGGGAGTCTGTGAAACCCTCCTTTGTCTGTCTACCCTCTCTCTTCTTCTCCTGGATGTGTCTGTGTCATAAATCCCCTGGTTCTGGAGTCCTTTTATTTTCTAACTAGAGAAGAAGAGCGTAAGAATTCCTATTTGAGTGGGGTTAATGGCAGTTAGTCAATCAGCAAAGGTGGCAGGCCTCCTGCTGCTAAAGCTAGACACGTGTACACACACATACTGTATACACCCATACCAGAGGAATAGATGGTTATTGTAATTATCTTCTTGATGGGGACATCTCTATTAATACTATTGCCTACTTTACACTATTGTACAGTTTCACTTTGAGTTACACCCTCTCTAAACACTAACATTTCTCTAAACAATGTCATTTTACTGTTCATGTGAGAAAAGTCCAGCTAAAAGTTCTGCGTTGATAGGCTAGTCTAGATATGCTAATCTGGGTAGCCTTCAATTAAAACTGTTTGCATAAAAAAATTCAACATTTTAATTGACATAGATAATGGTAATAAAATAGTCTTCTAAAAATGTTGGGAATGCACATTGATAAAAAAATAAGAGTTAATGCCTTGTTTTGGAAAAGATGCAAAGACATGATCTATGGTTAAGCATCCTCAATATCACAGTATCAATACAAGTAGACTGTTTCGACAATGTTAGATCATCATTATATGTAAAGCATGTTAATATCATAACATGTAAATGTAGACTGATGTTAATTGTGTGAATGCAGGAAGACTGCAATCCTTTTGTTCCGACGGACAATTATTCCGAAACCACAATAATCCACAAAATGTCTCATTGTACCGAAAGCCATTTTGTCTGACAGCCTGTTTCCCTGAAAAACAAAAGCCCCTTGCTCCGAAAAATACATACTCTCCATTCAACGAACATAAGCACATGGCTGATTAATACTCAGAATGACGTCATCGGACCTTCCTAGTCGCATATTTTTATTTTTCCTACCATGGCCAAGGCATGACCCACCTTTTCTTACCCCAACCCTAACCAATGTCACTCTTTAGGCCTCAACCTAAACAACCTGATGACCTCCTTCTGCGCAATGATCAGCTGAAACCAAACCAACTCTAACTTGCATGCAATTAAACTGAACTGTTTGAATTTAAAAACATCAACAACAAATAACCAAACAAGGAAAAATTATTCATCACCGACAGATACATTTCTTTCACTGAAGGTAGGAACAAAAAGAAACCCATGAGAAGAAGAGCCTCCACTAGTTCCTGCAGGACCTACACTAAATCTATGGAGCCCTCACATCATAACCATTCCAAACATGAAATGTCTTTTCAGACGGTTTTTGACTGAAAACGGATCATTGTGGTCGTGGTACATTTGCTTGTTTTTGTGACGTGTTGGTTTTTTTGTGATTGCTCACACAAACTATGCCTTTCAAAAATATATCAAGTACAAAAAGCATATTCTTCGGATTCCTCTGGTTGACTTTCCAACAGCATTTGAACTGGCACCAACACTGCAACTGTCAGAGCACCCCGTGACAGACATTTCCAACCAATAAATAGACAAATAACACATGTTATAAAAAAGACTTGTATGCCCCTTAAACACTATTATAAAATATGTAAAAGAGGAATCCAGGAGTTCAGCTGCACCAGAAGGTCGGGGGTTTAAACACAGAGCAACAGGAAATGGTGCTATAAATGCATGTGCTGGTTTTTATATTTTCACTTCAACACGTCATGGACAATGTGGATATACATAGTAAATTATGTTATATACATATACGTTCCACTATTCTACAATGTATTATTATATTGTGTGCTCTAAATGATTGTATATGTAACCATTAACAACACATCCAGGCTACTAACAAGAACACACTGTGGAGTTTATGTCTGGATTTCATTATCTACATCTTGGAGTGGCATTTTCATTTTCTCTACTTCATGTGATATACAGAGCAGTTAATGATGAGCACCCAAATGTATACGCACTGATAATTCATCGTGGTCACATAATAATTCTTCCGCTTTACGGGTTGAATAGGACTGACTGGATAGAACAAAGGTATCACTGTGAAAATCAACAATGTGTAGCTGTGCGGAGGTATAGTGTGGCTAGTTTCAGCAGTGTCTATAGTATCCACATGTTAGCAATAACATTTGTTGGTTTGCGAAACTATGTGTCTCTAAGTGACCTGGCTTGACCTGAAACTGCAAATTAGAATGTTTTATGCTGTGTACACGCCAAGCGAAATTTTTCCTTATGAGTTGGGCCGTGGGAGAATTTGTGTTTATTCGCGCTGCAGTATCTGGTTTGCTACCTTGGCAATAACCCAAAATAAGAAGATTGTGCTGTTATTTTTTTGCAGTAAACTGATCAAAAGGATGCTGAAATAACTACATCAAGATGTTGATTTGTAAAAAATCTGAAGTCATGCTTTGTCACGTCTGTCCGCAAGACGACAAGAAAACAACTTTTCAACTTTAAAATGCTTGTTTTCTGAATGTAGTTTGGATCAATCAGGGCGATGTGAAAGTTGTAGCTGCTCCATCAACACTCAAAATAAAACCATCTAAATTAGGCATGAATACGGCAGCGGCATTATTGTTTACGCACAAAGATATCTACATACTGTTAACCTTTAAAATGATATAAACTCAACTTCATTTAAGATGTTTAGTATTTATGACAGGTGACCACAGATGGCTACAATAACTTTTTCCACCTTTTCTGATTCAACAATGTTCGCGTATCTGCGCCACCCCGCACAGATTTGCATCTATTCCAGCTTTGCATTGACTTTGTAGAGAAAACTTTGATTTGCGTTTGGTGTGAACAAACCATTAATGTAACATTTTCTTCTAAAGACCTGACAGTATACTGGTACAGGTCCTTTCTACTTGGCTATTGAATTTTAACGTTAGTTTAGCAATTTTTTGTGCAGACCTAGTAAAAGATGGGGAAAAGACGGGGGAACCCTCATATACAGTTATGACAGAACAGACAGTAGGAAGAGAGTGAGATTTTTTGGCTCGATGTAGTAAAACAAAATGAGGTACATTGGTTAGACAGCATTGTTAGGGATGAAACTGGTGCTTCGTGGGTGAAAAGAAAAGTCAAGAAGCACAGCAGAACTACAGCGCCTGGACAACACAAGCATGATCATTACCATAAACAACACTATACCGAGCTGCACTGTAGCACCTGCTACGGAAGCAGCATATTGTTCCATCTGATGGATCAGGCAAGATCTGGCACAAATTAAACCCCCGGATAGAACAAACCTTTAAGAGACATTCAGAAGATGTAGAAGGAAGGAAATGAGAGTGCAGAGAGCAGCAGACAGACTAGGAGGATTATTATTCAGTTATCAGAGCTCCGTGGAGCAGAACTGACATGGACAGGAGCAGATTTCCTGCTTCTCATACTTCCATCTGCCACTTCACCATGCGGAGGATACATACACACACTCGAACCCCTCTTGCACACACAAGGAAAATGTGCACACTCAAGGCAACACAGAATCACAAACTAACATGTTGGAATGTCAAATAAAGGCATCTTCACATTAATAAGTTACTGTTGGTCACCGGAAAAATTAAATAACAAGTTTTGCATTGTAAAAGCCTAAGATGCCGTCCTGATAATCATCTTGGTGGCAATAGATGAGGTCAGTGCAGTTTGATTGCACATCTGAATATCAGCATCATCGCAACGCCAAGCACAAACAGAATCTCTTCTTTCTCATCAGTGTCCCTTCTTCCTTCTACAACCGCCCCCCCACACCCCCATCCATTTTTAAAGCCCCGAATCTGTCTCATTATCTTGTTTTGATGTTGCACTTTATCAAAATAGGACTTGATAGCCTCGGGCCCGAAGTGCATGTGAGCTGCGGACAAGAAGAAGAAGAAGGAGAAGAAGAAGAAGAAGAAGAAGAAGAAGAAGAAAAAGAGGAAGCAGTGCAAGTGCCCGCATCATCTCCCCGCCTCCTCTGTTGACATCAACAAGAAAGACCATCGCAGCAAAATGCCCGCATGTGTGGACATCAATTATTTTTTAATTGTGAAAGAGTACAGTACACTAATTAAAACTTGTATATCTTGCTATGCCAAAGGCAAAATTAATAATTGATATTTTATTAATATTCAAAAGTAGCACTGGGAATATATTAAAGTGGTTGCAGAAATGATCTAGTAGCTGGGCGTGTGTGTGTGTGTGTATATGTGTGTGTGTGACCTGTTTCTAATGAATTAGACTTCTCCACCCCTTTATTAGCCAGGCCGAGTCCAGTTTAGCCCCAGAGACGGTGGATAAAGGGGATTTGTTTTGAAGGGCTGCCTTTATTTTCACCGTAGTCAATTCACAAATCAATCACATTTCTATATTAGAAATATTCCTGAAAATTACAGCAGGCCTTCACTCATCAAAGCCTCAATCAAACACCACACACAGTGTTATGAAATATTTTCCGTGATACATGCTAACCAAAACATTTTATTTTTTTTTCGTATCTTTGCTTCGAGTCCGGAGTTTTCTCCGGAGTGCACGGGTATTCTGTGCAGGATTATTCATTATTTGGACGTGAATATCCCTATACTTCACTCTACAGCAGTGATCTCAACCATTAATTGGATAGAGAATTTTGTTCCTCTTGACATATTACCAAGCTTGACATTTTACCAAAAAAGAAGAAAGAAGAAGAATAGAGAGTGAGAGTAAGAGTAAGAGGAAAGACGGCCCAACTCAGCCCAGAGTTGTTCGGTTAAAGTACAGTTTTGACCTTCTCCGGAGAAATTCTTAAGTTATTCAAAAGAAATAATCTTCCATTGCTGTCGACTGGACGTGTTGACATATAAGATCAACGTGACACCGTTAACTAAAAAACATCATGCTCTATATGTAAATTTCATCTGTAAAAATAGAGCTACATCTCTGGCATTTCACTTGATTAATTAATTGATTTAATATTTAATTGTGAGTTTTTTCCTGAATGAGTTCTTCATGTTAAAGAGTAACGTACTCCAGAGTTTAGCTTCCACTAAAAACGTCTCCCCTACAGAGCTGGAAGCCCTACAGAAGAACCACAGTGGACATTTTGACATGTCATAATAGGAACAGCACAAGTGTAAATAATGCAGTTATGATGGCTCAATTCCATTTATCTGCTTCAGTTTTAGTGCTGTGGTACTGTATTCACGGTCACACTGGCATGCCTTACTGGGAAACTTAAACAGAGGCATTGTTAACGTTATTTGGAGCACCTTTCCTTCTATGACAAGTCAAAATTAATTGAATCTAAACCTTCGGGCCGGGACTCCACATGGGTTCAGTTGATAGGTAGTTGGGGAAGCGATATATTTCTAATATTTTTTCGATTCTTAAAAATGCCAATTAAAATATGTTTCTTGTACTGGCATATCCTATCATTTTATTAGCAAGAGTTGTTACGATTTTGTGACCTAAAAGTACTGCCAAACCAAAAATAGATAAAAACTAATAGCATCTTATCACACTATTGTTTTAAAAATTCCTGTTGTCCGAAATATTGTCTGACCAAGAAAAGCAAGTTCTTAAAGTTTTAAGCATATGAAAAAAACATTCAAATATGGTTACATTTTTGGGTGGGATTTTGCATAAAGTTGACATTAATGCATGTTCATTTTGAAAAGTATCCTCACGGATGTCGGGATAATGACGATCCACATTACTGAGCCCTACTGTTACAGAAGCCTAGTGATTGAAAAAAGGTGGGCTTACACTGTATCACTGTAGTATCTGGCATTGTTATAGAAAACTGTAAATCATTTTAATATCAGAATATCAAAATAACTATAGTCTGCTATCAGATCCTCCTCAACAAAATTATTTTATTTTTCATTTGCAAGCCAGACCAGCCAGAGATAAGGACAATGCCGTGTGTGTGTGTGTGTGTGTGTGTGTGTGAGTGTGTGTGTGTGGTGGGGTCCTGCGCACACATTATCTCCTCCTCATCCCATTGCTGTTGAATATTCACGTGAGGGGAAAGATTGCGCTAATCTAAAATTTCTAATTAAAACTATTTGGTTGGCGGTATCGCATAAACACTATTATTGTTTAATATCGTTCACTGTCGCATGGAATGATCCATCATTCTGCCAGGTGCAGCCCCCTCCTCCAACCAACCGACACCCACCCTCCACCTCGTACCGTATCCCCTTTAAAAAACGAAAAGATAATGACGCCACCTTCCCTGCTACGACCAACTCAGCGTCTGCTTCTTCTTTTTTTTTTAAAGGAAGCCGGGGTGAAACAGAGAGGGGGAGCGTATGTTTAGTATTTTTTTAATAAGCGTCCTCAGTACTATTGAGTGGGTCCCTTTGTTCATATGGTAAGATTAATTATGCTGTCAGCCACTCTCAGGGGCTGCTTAACAAAGATTCAGTGATATAATGGCCTGGCCCTGCGCTTGGCAATCACAATCACTGGGAGACAATTTCAAATCCTCCACACAACAGCAAACCCTCGGCCCCCTTTTCATCAAAGACGAAGTCATTTTTGCTAAACATTCTTCTCCCTTGCATCCACACACACGCACACGTTGGTTGCGCAGAAAGACACACACTCCCTCCACGTCTGTGCAGTTTGAATCTCCGGCTGTCATTCACAACTCGCTGTTGTAATGTGCGTGAGCTGCTGTTGTAATGTGCGTGAGCTCAGGTCTCCTTCTAGGATGGCAGGGAAAGTAATGGAACGACACACAGGGTTTGAACTCTGCTGTTGTCGCCAGCGGGTGGCTGGATATCCACGCGCGCACGTTTCCTTCCTTTCCTCTCCCTCTTGCCTACGTTAGACCTTGGTGCATTTTGCATTGCAGATTGAAGACACTGCCGGCGCATCGTCGCGAGCAGCACTGATAAAACAGATGTTTTTTGTCAGCGGCAGGCAAATTGATTGATACTAGCAACTTCTATTCAGGCGATTTCAAAGGCCTGATTTGTATTTTTGTGTTTTGAATCCTGCTCAACAATCTCTCGACGAACAAAGCTGTGTTCGGGAGGGCAGGGATGGAGAGAATGAAGAAGAGCAGGGAGAGGAGGTTTACTTTCCCCGTTGTTGACAAATAATCCCGCATGGTTGTGGAATGTGTTGGCAGCGAGGGGATTAACAGCAGACGTGATGCAGCCAGATCCCTCTCACTTCGTGGGTGGAGGCCAGAAATCATCGCCATCAGAGACGGTGGTCGGCCGTGTTTGTGTGCACGTGTATGCTTGTGTGGACACACTAGAGACCGATCCTTCTTTTGCATTCTTTCCGTCTCAAAGAAATGGAGCGACCTCGCGTTTCCTCTCGACTCGCTTCCCACGAGCGTTGGAACTGATTCTGAGTGCAACTCCGGCTCGAGTGTGTAAAAATGATGTCACGGTAATGCTCTGGACTCCTAAAGGTGGTGCCAATGAGCTGATGTAACTACTGCACACATTAAAAAGTCCAGTTTAACCTTTCTATACATGCATATAATCGGATGTAACACAAAGCTGCTATCTGTATCTGTTGATTTCCCAAAACAAATATGTATTTAGCTTTATGCTGGAGTTTATAGCAGACGTTCAGTTTTGGTGTTCAATTGTTTTAAAAAAAATGTATTTCATTGTTTACTGCCATATATTCCTCATACGTATGTATATGTTAAGATTATCAACAGAACAATACCATTTATAACAATAAAATGTCAACCAAATAGCTAAATTAATCAAAGCATGATTTGTATTTGAACAGCAACTCATTTATTTAATTTGTCTTTAAAAGAAAGTCTTAATTGAGTAAACAATGAAAGCTTTGTAACCGTCACCGGGTCGTGTAAGGTATTTTAACAGCGTTAAAATAAACATTCCCTGATTTTTCTGATAAGAAAGATGTTGAAATGAAGGTAAATAATAGCTCATTGGGTCATATTGCATTATTTTAAGGAAGTGCATGCACTTGGAGGAGGTCCAAAATAAAACAAAGTTCATTTGAACTTTGTTTTATTATTGGCTTGGCTCTCTTTTTCTGATATTTTTTATGCACTTTTGAGACGGCCCCTAACTTCACCTCCTAGGTTTTTCGTCTCTTGTTAAATTGCACCTGGTATCGAGCTTCATGAGGTAAGAATAACACATTGTTGAATGTCTGAATTCTGAACTTCAAAAGACCGTGTTCAGGCTACACGATGTCAGATCGACAGGAGCAAAGTAGGCCAACAACTGAGCGCTGAATCTTTAAGCGACCCAGGTGTTACGATTAACTGTCCTGAACTAATAACACACCGTGAAAGGCTTAAAGGTCTAAGTTAAAAACACGGCAAACACCCAAACCGGACAACACCGTGGTCGCGACCTGTCAAACACAAAGTAGCCATGTCCTAAAGTATACACTGCTTTATTGTCTTTTTTACTCTAAACGGGACCATGATTTACTAAATGAACATCACGCAGTTTTGAAGAAGACCTGAAACTAGCGAATGATGTTGACCAATAGGTGCACAGAGCGCTCTTCGCGCACAAATGTGAACATGGCGAAGCGAAAGAGGTCGTAATTTTTTTCTCTCTTTTTTAAGGCTTTTAATTAAGTACACAACAGCCAGTATCAAAAACACAGCTTCAGAAGCCATCGTTTGTTTACATTCTTTTTCCTGGAAATTGGTCCCTCCCACCTCCTTACCGATGACATCACGCAGGTTGGGGGAGACGGCGAGCTTTGATTGATTGGGGACCAGCGTGTAGTCTGTCATGTTTCTGGGACAAGTCACTACAAGAATGACAATGTATGACTCTATAACGCCTTATCTGACATATTGACCATCGTATATATAATATATCAAATATCATGCACTCTGAAGCCTGCATAAGAAGAAGTAGTGTGACGTTCCAGATGAATTAGGTCAACCGTGTGACAGCAGGACAAGGAGGGACTACAAACATTGCAAAAATGTTGTTGTTGTTGTATGTGTTCAGAGCGCATTATCTGTTCATATCCAGATCATTCATTCATGTTTGTTTACATCCTTAATTTATGTTTGAAAAGAAAGAAAAAGGTAAAAAAATAAAACTAAATATGGGGTTTCCTTTAAAGAAAGAGGGAAACTGCACAGAAATGCAAATGAAGGTATATGAATAGCATTGGGTATTACAGTTCTTGGGCGATCAGATTTCTTCTCCCCTTCTCTTACATTTTCATGCAGAGCTTTGTGCAGTCCGGCATTGTGTGGTAAATAATAATGATCTGAATTTAAAATCAAACACACACGCATCATATCCGAGCCAGTTTATGCATTTGGCACACTGACCTTGTGATGTGCCAGTCAAACGTGCCACAGAGGATTTCCCTTCTCTCTGCCTTTAGACTCCAGCATATCCAGACCAGGCAACTACATCATGACCAAAGACACAAACTAGGACTGATGCCACTGTAATCATGATGAATGGAAGGCAGAAGACACGTCACCATTTCCTCTCTGCTTGATAAATGGTGTAATATACTCTTATTTAGCAAAAAAAGAACCTAATCATAGATCTTTGGATTGTGGTAATATTCCACATCATATGTACTTAAAGAGCACTTATGGAAAATCTATTTTCTTTGCCTTTTCTTTTACTTTTTTTTGCTGTAAACTAGAGAACCGAGAATACTAACAAAGGCTTTTTGCAAAATGTTTTTTGGTTCATATATAGCATTTAAAATATTTTGTCTTTATTTTTCTGTAAAGTGCATTTTCGATTTGCTGCTGTTGCAACAACCCAAAGATATACAGTACCATCCCTTTTTAATTATTGCAAAGCAGTCTCACAGAAAGATGCTCGTAATTATTGTTCATATCCTCAAGTCTTTATTGTTCTCATATTGTTTTGCTAGATAGAGTTAAGGTTAATATATTCTAGCTTTTAAGCCACATTATACTCCTAATTATGATTCAACCTTGGCTTTGCGCTCTACCTCTCTCTCTCTCTCTCTTTTATCTCATTCTTTTGTTTGTCCTCGACTCTCTTAATGAATGTTTTTTTTGTTGTTGTCTGCTTAGCATTATGCACTAGTTGTCATATATGCATTTTCTTCCCTCCGTCCATGATATAAATTACAGTATGACTTGAGAAACTTTAAATGGCCTGCCGCCATCATGGGCCCTGTAAGAAATTAATTGCTGCCATGACAGATGATTGCCGGCGACATTAAGGTCATTAAGTTCTGCATACACTGTAATGAGGTAAAAAACCAACACATGCAATTGGCTGTCTATTATTTACCAGACTACTGAAGTTAGCTTGTGCTATTTTGCCCTTGATTCTGAGAGAGGGTATTTTTCCTCGCTCGGGAACAAGAGAGGAGAAAAGAAAGAACGGGAACATCGTTTTTTTCTCTTTCGGCGTCACAGCCGTGTGTGTGTGTGTGTGTGTGTGTGCGTGCGTGCGTGCGGGGGATGAGAGCCAAGGAGGCGGCAGAAGGTGAGCTGTGGTGGATGTGACACTTTTAAAGAGTCTGAACATGTAAATCAAAAATAGTTTGGGCCTTAATGGATGTGTTTTAGCACATCTATCCCAGGCAAGCCCCCCTCATCCTGCGTCCCTGTGACCCGCTTGCCTGTCTGGTGGGATGATGTTTACAATAATGGGGAGAGGCAGTCCAATTTCACCCAACACGGCAGGCACGGCAGCCACCTCTCTCCGCGGCCCCTGCGCCACATTTGAAAAGAGATGAGATTGAAAACAACACTAACTTCATGTACAGGGCGACGTGGGGAGAGGCAGAGTCATGCCACGGACGAGCATCGCACGCAATTTCACCTTGGCAGGGCGCTTGTCAAAATCAGGAAATATCAGTTTATTTCTTCGTCTTCCTCCTTTTTTTTCCTTTCTCGTTGCAACTGTATTTTCTACCCTTGGGGTGTCACTCACACATGCAAACACATTTTAATACTAACGGAAACACACACATAGAGAAGGCCCACATAGACTTCTTTGTATCATGTAACAGTTTTCAGCACACACTGTAACGTCCCGAGGGGATGGTATGAAAAGCCTGATATTTCCTCCCAATGCCAGACTTCCCTTTTTCCTTTTATTGTTTGTTCTTGCACCTCAGTGAAGAATGTGACTTGATATCTGACACCTGTCCAAACGTACTGTGTGTCTGCTGCTTCTGGCGATGTACCTCTAAAATTGTTACACTTAAGTAAGCAGGTAACTGACTGGATGATGTCACAATGACCAGAAAAAAAAACTAAATCCAAGTGCTGTAAAACTTCAGTTAAAAGCAGAGCTGAGACCCTCTCACTCGTCGGGTGAGGCCACACCTTTTGAATAATAAACGAATAATTCTCGATATGGACTACACATCGCTAGATCAGTCAGACTCCATAATTCAATCATTCAGTTCATTTCACAGAAACGATGAGCACCACAGTTGTTGGGTGCGCTTGTTTCTGTTACCCTGCTGGCTAGAAAAAGAAAGAAAAAAAAAAACCCACCCTTCTCTCTTTAGTTTTCTATTAATTGCAGTTTTCATTGTAAATCAAATTGCCCTTGAGGGGAAAACCGATCTCACACACTTGATCCCCAGTCATTTTCTCCAGTGAAAAGTTTCACTCGCGCGTTGATTTTATGATGCATTAAAAAGGTATTTATTGTGGTTGGTGGCGTGGCCTGAGCGAGGCGACGTGACAGCAGAGGACAGCCGCTGGATGTGAGGATGAGCAAGGTGACAATGAAGGACTGGGAGACGCAGCGAGTTGCAGACAAGTGACACAAACTGACCTTACAATGCTTTTCACTGATGCACTTCACTTTCCACCATGTTTACAAGTGTGTGTGTGAACTTGTGTGTCTTTATGTGTGTTCATACCCTGTTATTAATGGCCACTTAAAACTGAAAGGACCCAACCAGGAGATAACAATGAAATTGGAAAATAGCAAGACATCACCATATTATACTGGCTGGGTTTGATTTGGTTAAAGGGACAATCCGCAGAGTTAACTTGTCAACATGGTTAGTATTACACAGCCTCTGAAAACAGTGGTACAATGTATTCTGTGATGAAGACATCGTACAGAGTCTCAGCATTCTCTCCGTCACCAGATTGGCCAATCACAGCCCAAAATGCAAATTGAGTTTATACTTCAGGGCAACCTGACTTTAGTATTTGGGGTTTTTGGATCTTGGTCCTCAACAAAATACTGGTGAAGGACTTTATTTATCTTAAAAGCTCAGTTCAGCCAAATCACACACAAAATAAACCAAACAAACATGTTTTCCCACTTTCCTTTGATGGTTTCAGGCCAAGTGGAACAAGTGCCAACAAGTGCCAAAAGACTGCAATACCTCGAATGGCCACTTGAAGCTGGCTCCAAAAGCGAGTCAATCGCCATAGACTACCATGTTAAAATGTCAAATTTAACAGCGAAAATAACACATTTACAGCCTGGGGAAAAAAAACAGTTTTGGTCTCTATAGCCAATTTCCCCATTCAGGACAGCACTACTCTTAAATGTATTTTAGGCTGAAAGATATGCATGATTAAGGGCTTTGTCGAGTGACAGGTTGCTAGCCGCTAGCTCTCTGCTCTGCTACGTTACCAGGGTCCGCTTCAGCTCCACCAACGATCCACCTGTTTGCCCATTTTGTGGATTAGCCGGGAGGGCTCAAGGGGGGTCTTCACTGCCAAAATGGCGATGGCCGTATCCACCCAGATTGAGCTTCACAACGGCTCTTCAGAAATCGACGGATGATGTCACGGAGACTACCTCATATTTTATACCATCTATGTTTCAGGCCATACAGTTTGGTATTATTTAGGTTCTGTTGAATCAGTCTGAGAATGGTGCCGCCCTAATTCATTAGCAAATTATTCATTAAGTTTTTCGTACATTTGGTGAATCAAGGTATAGATATACAGGAGAGGCAAGATACTAGATGATAACACACTTCATGCATATATTATATTGTTCACACAAGCAATAATGCACAGATGGAAACATCTGTTAGTACAGTGATAATAAATGACACTGCTGGCAAGACAGCAGCAGAAGTTGAACAGGCACACTGAGTTAAAAACTGTAACTACGTTGGACAAATCCAGGTTGTATTTTACAAAGTCCACGCTGCAGCAGTGGGTGTTAAACCCTACACGCAGACAACCTTCTCTATTCTCCCCTAAGTGTCCTCACATTTGGATCTTTTCTCCCAGACCCCCCTAACCTTGCTTTGCACTCACCTTCATAAATAAGGTCAGCGCAGACAAAGAGAGGAGATGTTAGGGTAGAAAATCACATCAGAGGAATAAAACCTGGGTATTTTTTTGTACGTTTGTAGGAATTCTTATTGTGTGAAGGGTCAAGCACCCTTCATTTGGCTCTGATCTCACGGGCAGGTGGCGAAGGATGTGAGGAGAGAAAAAGAAGTTCTTTTTATTAGGGAAAAAAAAGAGAATGAGGGCAGGGATTTCGCTGACGAGTGTGGAAGAATGAAAAGGTTAATTGGACCATTATCTGGCTGTAGTTTTTGAGGGATTTATAAGATGTCCTGGACTCGCTCTCATTTTCTCTCATTCTGTTTGAGACGTGCTCATGCACACACAAGTGCACACTACCTCACACTAGCCACAGATGCACTCAAAGTTTTCATCACATTTCAAACAATAAGAGAATAAATATATTGATATAGAATAATAATCATAGAATTAAAACAAGAGGGTGCTGTGAGGATGTATGTCTGTGTTCATGAGTGGTTTACTCCATAAGAGCAGAATAAGCGTGAATAATGAGTGTTACGTAGCAATGTGACAAAGAGAAGAAAAACATTCACAAATGAATTTGGGAGACAATTTATTCTGAGACTAGAATAAACTGGTGTCCTCTGGTGTACTATTCTGAGGAATTGTACACCGTTTTGGAAATAGTTGCATTGTGTTCGACTCCCCCTTAAACCACATATTTACGCTCACATTTATACACTTCTCTTTGTGTATGGATTGAGACAGTGTGTTAAAGTGAGCTTTAGAGGTGTTGTAATGCAGTCTTTCCTTACTTTAGGCTGGGCTAGCTGTTTCCCTTGGCCTCCAGGCTTTATGCTAAGCTAGGCTAACCACATCCAGCGTCTGCTCATGTAACCTTTGCAAAGGGAAAGCCTATTTCCCAGGATGTTGAATGACACATACCAAGTTCATTTTATTGACTTTTATTTACTTTCAACATCTAACTGTTTATCGTTGTAATTTTCAGTCTTTCAAAATTGTAACTTATGTTATCTATTTTTGATTTTGTCTGCGTTGTTTTAATCTTGTTATGTGAAGCACTTTGGGTTGTGTGTTTGTTTGAAAGGGGCTATGTAAAGTTCAGTTGAGTTTATTCAATCAGGTTGGCAGGTCACATGATGCCCACTGGCCCCATTTATTTATAAAAATAAAAAAAGTGCAAAAGTCTGAAGACTTTTTAGTGTATGCGCCCGATGAGCAACTTTAATTGGAATGAAGGACGCTATCCTGGAACACCCTATCCAATTCTCATAATACATCAAATATACAATGCATATGCAGGACAGTGGAAACCTGATGCAAAAACCATTACTTTTCTTTCTAGTGAGGCTGTCAAAAAATGTCTCCATTGAGCTGGTGATACAGAATTGAGTAAGTACAGCTTGAATTTTGACTAAAGAGGCAACACTCCAACTACATGCCTTGAATACAACAGGGTTGTCAACGATTCTGGGAAATAAAGCAAATCACCATGTATATGTAAATCAAGCAAAAAGGACCCGTCAAATCATCACACATTGAACATACAGCCGTTTCGGATCGTCTGATTTGAGAAGTTATCTTCATCAGGTAATCAAGTTTTATCTCTTTCCTCAGTTTTATCTCCTCAAATCAATATAGATAGATAACCTCCTGATCATGCCAGCAGTATACTACTGAACACGTCTAAATGTAAAGTCACCTTACAAAAGAGAGCTCTTCATGTAACCTTGGTATGAACTCAAGTGTTCCACTGATACTATCACAATGATACAATGGCTGTCTTATCAGTGGCTAAGTGATCACACAAATAGACCCAATCAATGAGGAGCTTCTCTGTCAAGAGGACAGCATGAGAATGAATGGGGTAGAATTATCAAACAAATACATGTATATCTTTGTTGTTGAGACTGAACAAGATCAGCTAACTTGGAGTCAACAGGTAATTCTCTGTAGGTTTGTCTTTACAAACGACACCTTTCACATGACACAGTCATTTGATGCTGCTTTTATTTATGAAATGTTGTTTATAGCTGCTTCTTCTTCTACCTCCACTTTTATGTCAGCAAAAGATACACTTCTGAAGGGTATTGGATGACCAGGTAAATCCAGTTGTCGAGGTTGAATAATAGCAGGTTCCTTTGCTCGGTGATTTGGGGAAAGAGCCGGACAATCCAGTACACAGTCGATCAGTTGTGCTAAATATATTCACAACGTTTCGGTCCTCAGACCAGATCAGGTAAGATTCACATTTAAAAAATGTAATGTTAATTCATTTTACCGGAAGAGGTCTGAATACCAACATATTGTAAATGTCGTGAGTACTAAATTACTGTACTTTTACTTTTTCTACTTTTACAACTTTCGGGGACTTTACCTAATTATAATAGTTAAATATTTCTATTTAAAGCTACTTTTACTCCACTGCATTTTGGAAGCAAATATTATAATTTTTACTTCACTACAATTTCTTTTTTTTACAACATTAGTTATATATAATTTTGCAGATTCAGATTAACAATACAAATTATAAATAAACTAATAAGTGAGGTGTTATTATCGCAGCATATAAAGTAGTTATTATTATCTTTATGAGCTGCAACATTAGTGATGCTTACACATTAATGCATCCATAATTGTAATCCAATGATGTGAAATATATTCTGAAATGCGCCATCCTGCATAATGAATACTTTTAGTACTTTAAGTATATTTTAAAGCTAGTTCTTTTACTGAAGTAAGATTTTGGATGCAGAACTACTTTTTAAATCCTAAATTTTGATTGATTTGAACTGTTACTGTTTTTAACTTGTTTAAATTGACTTATTAATGTGTTGTTTACTTTTATTATTGATATTTTTCATTTCATTATATCTTTTCATAATTATCACGATTGCTATTGTACATTTAATTTTGCATGGGACCTGATTAAATAAAGGTTTGCATTATATATTATATTACTTAAGTAAAATACTTTCAAAATACTGAATACCAGCAACAAATGAATTGTTTATGGGCGTCTGCAACATGATGAAACAGTTTCTGTGCAGCAACACAGACAACTAACTGTTTATATATGGACTCACTAATGTGAAGCTTTGTAAACCCAGTAACAATAGTACTGCCTGTCTCTCCAAGGTACACCCACCTGTGAGCTAATGCGCACATACACACACACACACACACACACACAACACACACACACACACGCCACAATTATTTCTTTACTTACTTATTACCTGTACTTGCAGCAGAGAGAGAATGGAGGCAGGGGGCAGCACTCCGCCCTTGAGAGTGGCCCTTTGATTAGCAACCACTCATTTGTGATGTTCTCCGGCAAATCAGCGGCCATTCACATGACGAAGAATGCCGCTGGAGAAAAAAGAAGTGAGCAGCTGTCACCATGTGACATGTTAATTTCCTGACAGTCTCTGCGCTGAAACCAATTACTGATTTAAGGGCAGGGAGAGAGAGAGGCCCCTCTGCACACACTCATTAGGCCCCCTTCAAGACTAAAAGGATAAAAGCACAACAAGGAGAGGAAGAGCGTGATAGGAAGAAAGAAAGAAATAGAGACTTTCACACTCTTGCTGTCAGCTTAAAGCCATGTATGTACAAAATGTCACTTTAGAAATAATTAAAAACAAAGCTACTAGAGCCTTGTGCCTCTTCTAAGGATCATATATTAGTGAACTTGTGTTTTGTGGGAAGAATAGAAATTTACTTAGCACACAACACTGTCATCTCATAGGTTTTTTTTCTTTCTCCTATTATCACCTCTTATAGAGTTTGAACAATATGCTTGTATTCTTTCTGGTGTTATTCCCGGTCATCGTAAACCTTTGGACTGACTATCGGTTATCATTTTCAGATTTCCAATATCCACATGCGTGTTCTAGATACAGTAGGGGCGTCATGTTCATATTAATATTGCTAGAAAACCCTTTTCTAAATGTAAATCAATCTTGTTAAACAATAGAAGTATTTGGCAGTGTGATAGTGCGTACTTTGAGTCAAGGCGATCATTGATTTAGTCCAATTATTGTTGTGCCGGCTTTACTTCTATTTTCTCAAAGGTGCCCTGTGGAGTTCTTTTATGTTATGTTCACATTCATTATTTCATTATTACTCGACAAAATGCATTGAGTGTATTGTTGAGCTCACTCTGACGTGTCAAACGCGCTGAGCACATTCACTTTTTAACAAAGCGTTTGATTTTTTAAGGTATTTTAAACGACCAAATGAAACCCACCGTTACCTTGATTAAAATTATGCATTTCCCTTGGTTTCGAAAATTTTCAGAAATATTTGGGATAGTAAACAGCTCAACGACATATATAACTTAGGTCTAGTCATATTCAGACATTTTAATGCAGAAATGCCACATATACCTTTAAATCTAGCATTAGTTAGTCGGAAAGTTCAACCACTAGTAAATAGCAGTCAAACAATAAGGTATGATCAGACAGAACTCTATTAGTTCTTGTGCAAGGAGTGATCAAAAATGATAACGTGAACAAAAACACAATAGAAAAAACAAATATATAAAACAAATACTTTACTTGCACAACAATGGTATAAACTCAAAAAACCAGGAGGATTACCAATAATCTCAATACAAGGCTGGTACACAGGTTCACAACACAAGGACATAACAAGACAAATTGACACAAGACAAGGGGAACAGGACTATTTATACATGAGGGGAGTGGGCACAGGTGGAAACAATCAGGTGCGGGGCAGACACTGACGAAAGGCGGGAAACCACACAAGGAAGTAAAGGGATCTGGAATGAGTGACGAGTACAAAATAAAACAGGAAGTGCAATGACAGACAGTGACTGACAAGACTGAACGTAAGACACGTTGACTTGACAAATGATTAACATACTAAATAAAATATATTAATAAACTACAACATAAAACATCTTTAACAAATTCTACGAGACATGACATATTGTACATGGTATTGAAAACGTGATATTGCACATGGTATTGAAATTAATATTGCACAAGGTATTGAAAGTAATATTGCACATGGTATTGAAAGTAATATTGCACATAGTATTGAAAGTAATATTGCACATGATATTGATATTAGTGTTCTTATTGTCCGATGTGTCAGCTGTCCTTCTGCAGAAAGGGGAGGAGTTATACAGTTGGTTGTACACATAGTTAAAGATTTCAGCTTTAGGAACCTCCTACTTCCAACCAGCGGACAGACATGTCAATGCACCAGGTCGAGTCTGCTTTTGAAAATCTCTTTCTCATTTATAACCCACATTATGCTTCTTCAGTGTTTCCCAGACCTTCCCAGTCTGGGGGCAAACGGGGCAGCCATATCCCCTGTGGGCCCGCTTGTTCTCTGCTCCCTTCCACCACTGGAGATAATGTGAGAATATTTATTCACTGTCCTCCATGACCCTCCGTGTGTGCGGAGTGCGAAGCAGCTGTAATTGGGACGGTGGTTAAGGGGTTGCTGGGTTATTCCAGCGACGGGCCTGGCATCTTTCGAAACATGGCCTCTGGTCCATGTCCCTATCCCTGCTCCCCCGCTCAGCCTAATCTGCTAATAATATCTCTTTCTAATAGTGTCAATGGCCATATATCACCCCGGGACTGAAGGGAGCGAGGTAGCGAGGGGAAGAGATAAAGGTGAAGATAGATTCAAATGCATGCTTTCTACACCTCAGATTGAGAAAATAAATCTACCAAAAAAATTATATATAAAATAAAATATCTACATATAATGTTAAAGGCTGACTGGACATTGTAAAACAGATCAACACATGAATGCATGACATTATGTTGAAGATAAAGTAATAAAAAATGAGCCGATGGTCACACGGAAAAAAACAAAACAAAACACCTAAATCTGTTAAATTAGGAGCCATGAACGCTGGCCCTTAAATCTACTGTTCAAGTCCCTAACAAGGTTTGTCGTCACACGGCCATGGTCACCAATTGCTTCAAAATGAAGGCAGATATTAATGAGGTCTTGATGAAACCGGGCTTTTGTTGGAAATGCCTTGATGTTGAGAGCTAAAACAAGACATTCTCATCAGCAGCCTTCCCCAAGTCTTTAGAGATCAAATTATGTCGAGATATCAAATAAATGAGTGACTTACACTTAATTTCACAAAGAAAAGAGGATGAGGGGGAAAAAAAATAATTGATTCCTTGACTTTCTTACAAGACAGAGAATTGTAAAACAAACTCAGATAGGAAGAACACGTCTTTTCTTTGTTCATAAATAGATGATTATTTTTAATTTCCTTAGATGAAATGCAGAGTGTCTCCCATGAGATGCATTTGGCTAGTTATTCTGCAGAGCTTTTTATTTATACAATTGGGCTTGAGTAAACAAACTTTATTTTTTTCCTGATAAACTGACTTAAAAGACACAGAAAGGCAGCTGTTTGAAGTTTAAAAATGAACTTTTCTTAATAAATACAGGCCAGATGACTAATGACATTGCCTTCCTCTCACATCCATCTTCTACGACTTAAAACATTTTATATATATATATATACCAAATTATAGATCATACATACATACATTTTTCCAATTGATATATCAATATGTACTGTACATATCTGTATACATAATTAGACATTTGTCTTTATAGAAAAGTATCTGCAATAGTGCAGATACTTTTTTATAAAGACAAATGTCTAATTATGTTTTTATATCAAGACTGTAGTTCACTTCATGTCTGCTAGCTTTTGCACATATGATTCATATGTTCTATTTATTTATTTCAGTTTTTTACAACAAGTAAACAAGGAAACTGTCACAAAAGTTAGCCTCTTACATACAGCACTCTGAATAATAAGGCTTTGATTATTAACACACGGCAGCGCCTCCTTTCGCATTCCCCTTTGGTATTCTCCGCGTCTCCAGCCAGCTGAACGAGGTGGCGTATCCTGCTGTGGACGACAACAGTGACTGCCACCCCTGGACAATAGTGTGGGAGGACAGCCTGATCTTCAGGCTTCTCTATTGACTGGGACTGGTGCAGGGGTTCTGGCTGGCTGCTTCCCTGATGCCAGTATTGACACCCAGGTTCTGGTTTGGATAGCAGGGTCGCAGGACTAGGACTCTCCTCTTTTGATTAATTGAGCACTGGCCTTGATTAATGATGCCTTTAGTCACAATCTTCTCGCTATGAACGCAAACTGTTATACGGCTACTCTACAGGGCTACAGTATTGATGGGGAGAAGCCAGCATGAAGCAGCTGTTGGAGCACTGTAGTCAAAATCCTGCTGAATTATTACTACTTATTTATCCAGATCTATTTGGTACTTTCGGTAACATTCTGTGATGCCCATGTCTATAATGCATCACAAACATACTTAGAATGGGTTATAATTTTCTTATAGCACTGTATAATTACGTATCATAACACATTATAAAGCATTATCTAATGATTTATAAGGTATGATTGCTGCTCACTCACTGACATTCTTTTGGCATAAAACATAGCATATCATAATTTCCATAGTAGTAATACATTAGAATCTTTTTATAATGCAATATCCATTAAATACCGTGAACTATAGGCAGATATAATACATTACAAGCTGGTCATGAGTCACTATGAGTGTTCGTTATTTGATTTAAGTGAAAACATAACATTGTATCTAAAATGTCAGAGAATGACCAGCAATTATGAACTATTATGATTTTTCACCTTATAAGTCATTATAAAATCCTTTACAACGTGTTAAATATTCATAATGCTTTATAACAATAATCACGAGTGCCTATAACTATAATTATAAAGTGCTACAGGCAGATTATAATGCGTTACAAGTATGTTTATAATGCATTATAGGCCTGTGTACAATTTGTCTCGCATCCCTTGTAAAGATTTGTTATTGACTGAATTTTGATTGATTTTATTTGTTGAAATACTTTCCAGTGTTGTGATGTGGCAGGTCATCCAGGAACTGGATTCAGGGGCAACATTTCCTCCTTCTCCCAACATTTCTACTAATTTATCTACTAGTAGGTGACTATATTTGTACACTGTACGTTCTTTCAATAATTTAGCTGACACATGTTTTTTTTGCAGCAATTCTTATCAAAAGTGTTTAAATACATGTTTTTATAACATTAGCAAAACGTTATACAGTAAACGGTGTAGTAAACTTTAGTAGACTTGTAGACTTTTGTCACCTTAGCCATTTTACACATAGAATGAAGTTCAGAAGTCTAATGTGTGGATTTTCTAAAAGACATCTCATGTACACGTGTGCTGCAGACAACTCTACCGTCTCACCCCATCCACTATCAAAAACAACCAAAATGCATGCAGTTCTAAATGGCCTGTAACACCATTACATGGCTGCTCTGGTGCACATAATGCAGTGCAGCTGAGTCCTCAGCTATAGTTCACTGAGTCACTAAAGACTCCATGTTATCCTTCATGAAGTGGACACTCCACAGTGAACCTCTACTTCCCCCTTTACATTATTACTTGTTTTAAAGTAAGCAGCTTGGTACGGTACATCGGTGTGGGCTAATGCATGCAGTTTGCGCAGCTGCAGCGCGGGACAGCAGACAGCCGATCACGGCGTGATTTATGACGCTGACCGCTGGCTGCGTGGTGCAGGCTAATGACACATACACTAAAGCCATTGATTTGTATGAATGCCCTCCGCTCTTCATCTATCACAATTTAATGTTAGAGTTTGCAATGCAGAGGTAGAGAAGAGGATGAGGTGGAGGAGGAGGAGAAAGAGGGGAGGTACAGCATCCCAAAGAGGTGGCGAAGAAGACGAAGAAGAAGGGAGTTGAGGAGGGGGGAAAAAATCGACATGCAGCTACCATACGGGGTGGCAAGGTCGCCATGGAATTAGAGAAGCAGGTATAACGAGAGTAAAGTGGAGTCTGGGTTCCCCAAGGCCCAACATCCCCCTGCCCTCCCCTCTTCCTTCCTAAGTCATGAGTCATTTGATGCTCCTCTAATATCTCCACCTTCCCTCGGCTTTATGGAAATGGCCATGAGTTGTGCACAGTGGACACTGTGCTCAATAAAGCAGATAATAGCAACAACAAGGAGCGAAATGCAAGAATTACCTTTCGTCCACGGGAGAGGAAATGAGAGGGAGGGATGGAGGAGGAAAGAAAAAGGGAGCGCGTTGAAAAATCAATAGGTATACATGTTAACTGTTAGAATCATATAGAATTGTCTTGTATGTACTTAAATCGATCTGCTAGCTAAAAGTTCAAGTAAAAGTTCAGTATGACAGCTGTGTGTGTGTGTGTGTGTGTGTGTGTGTGTGTGTGTGTGTTTTTAACTGAAGCCAGTTGTATGTGCAATGCATGCTTCCCTGACTGTCATCTCTGTGTATCCCACTCTTAGAGAAACACAGTATGTGGGGGAATGTTTTAATGCTGCACATGTGCATGAGGTTCACGTCACAGTGCAGAAAAAGGCCTTCCAGGAGGGGGAACAAGTTAGATGGTCGACTGAGTGTGTAACAGTTCCATGGCATAAATCAAATGACAGAAAACCTCAACAGAAAAGCCATAAACCACAAAATGAAGATTCATATTTGTTTGAAATGTGACACAAACGCAAACATTTAAAGAAAACATGTTTTTGCAGTTACATGGTATCTAGTCAGGCAGATAGTTTTGGTTTCATTTGTCCATTCATTTGAGCTTTCGGCCACCCCAATGCATCGGAGGTGAATGGAATTTAAAATGTGGTGCTCGCCGCATTAAAAATTATAACATTTATACATACACAATATGTCATTTTCTGCCACGTCTCTGAATACAAAGATGGAGTTTGATGGCGTAGTGAAGTAGCGAGGGATCGTGGGTGTTGCTGTCTTGACAACCATTGCCGTCATTGTGGTCAGCTTCTCCCATGTAGGATTCCTTCATTTCTCCTCGTTCAGAAGGTTTCACCATTTTACCATTTTACCATCGCTATTGCAGGGGACCCTTGATTAAAATGACAGATTTCTCTAGGTTTGAAAATTGTTGGAATAGACCTAGTCGTTTTGTGTATGTAAATGCGGAAATGTTACATAATATATCTTTAAGAAATTTAACAGCTTGGTGTCTTTCCAGAATCCATGTCTTGGTTACTCTGGATAATCTATTGGCATTGCTGTGGTCAGTTTTCACAGAAATGACTTTCTACCAAAGAAATAGTCCCCTGTGGGAACTGTTGACAGTGTGTTCTATGGATTGCGCTGAGTAATGGGGAAACAGAGATGTTGCAAATGATTTTTCATGTTTTAAATGTCATTTTCTTTTACTTTGGGACCACCACAAACAGAATTTCAACTATGACACCATTGCAGGTAAGTGGAAAAAGTAGTTTTTTTGTAATTTGGATCAACCAACTGTTTAAAATCCAGAGGGCTGAATACCAATGTGCTTATGCCAAAATAAATGCACTCAAAGTTAACATGTGTTTTGACATTTATTTCATGGATGAGTCAATCAAACAAATCCCTCTAACTTTTGCCCTTGGTATCTGGGGGATTAAAATAATACTTCACCCACAAAATGACCCTGTGACAATACAACTGGATAAGTAAGACTTGGATTATATTGCATGAGTTGTGACAGAGTTTGTAAACGGATGTTTTCATGTAGTTTGACTGTTGTTGGCCCCCATTTCACTTCCAAATCATTGAGACTCTCAAAAAATAAAACATTTTTGTGGGTGAAGTATTCCTTTTAAGGTGGTTCAGCATGTGGAGGTAAATCAGGTGCAAGAAGAGTGTTGGTTCGGTTTGGTTGGTAAGATTCATTCATTGGAGCTCATTGTTTGGACCATATGATGTCTTATCTTTGTCTCCCCCTCCCATCCTGTCTCTCTATCTTCCTTCTCTCTTCACCATCTCAGTCTCTGGTTTGATGACATAGTGCAGATGGAGCCATGACTCATGGCTTACGGCACCCGCTTTAATTACAGCAGATGTAAACAAGCCTGTCAATTATGCTAATCTGAAACATAGCTGGTTGGGAGAGACAATAACGACAGAAGAACAACAGGAAGAGGACCGACTGGATACCTGCTCCTCGGAGAGACCTGTCTGTCGAACCTTCACACGTACACCATGTGAACCCATTTGGAATGCTTTATTATTATGTTTTTTACCTTTAAGTGCTTCCTCACAGGCTCGATCATTTGGAGTGGGAATGTATACAACCCCATCATATGTGGAAAAGTCATAGATGTGTTTGTGCTCTGACACATCCAATTGATTTCATACTTTAAAAAGACATGGAAGAATAATTTCTCTGTGTGTTTCCCACTTTGGGTTTCTAAGCAGAAATGTAAATATGACATGCATGTGCTTTTCATGTCTCATATTTTCTAGTTTTACTTTCCGTATTGGAGTCAACTTATATATAGAGCCACCTTAACCTTTATTCTTCCGGGTGGAGTTACGAGTGCAGTGATCAGGACACATTTATTCCCAGTTCCCCATCTGCAAACACTGCGCAGTGCGTACATATGGATGCACATCTGCCAGGAAATTAACCTCTGTAGTGGTGGGAAAGTATTTTACACCTGTTACACTCAGACACCCCTGCATTAAAGTGCTTTTATTGGAAGTGCTTATGGTAGGAATTAGTATCACCCAGGTTCTTGGTTTTCTCTGAGTGACCTAATGAGGCATACTATGTTAACTTTATTAACATTTAATCAAAACCAGAATCTTTCTCTAATCATAAGCAAAATTCTGCAGTTGTCCAAACCTAACCCTTTGCACAGGACTCTGGGTGTGAACCCCAGTGTCGGGGGTCAAAGTCCTGTGCTTTGAATACCAACAGACTCCCCTCTCAATGACTTGCATGGGTACATAAAGGTGACAAGTCCAACAGAAGAAAGATATTTCCAGGTAACATAAACCAGGCAAAAATTACTATCCTTTCAAAACATCATAGTTATATGATGGCATATAACATATTAGTAGTGTGTAGTATGTGAATGTATTAGTAGACATGGTAGGGTGAGCAATGCAGCCCAATCAAAGCCAGTACATCTGCTGACGTTGCTACAAAGTGCTGCACACATCATCGGTGGTGATCTGCTAGATGTAGGTTGGAAGGGGCCTGCTACACCTGCAAGTAGGTCCAGAACACTGTTATCTTCTATTCACACGGTTGCTCACCGACAGGGGCAAAGGAGGCAGCATGACATGACAAACATGACATTGCATTATTGCATTTACCAATGCAATGTGTGTGATTTAGTTATAATCTGTCCAACTGCACTTCAATGCACCACGTTATGGATTAATGTGTCCAAGTCTTAGATTCATTCTCACTGTGAAATGAATCACTAAAAGCTCTGAATGGTCCACACACAATACACTATACTCTATAATTTAGACTTCTTAAAGTTGCTTATTTGATTAAAACACTCTTCATACATGAACCATGTGGAAATGGTTGTACAGAATCTGGGAGTCTATTCTTGAACCAGCTATGGTTGACGAATGTCAAACATACTTAATTGGAAAGCCCTTTCGTTCTGGATGTTCCTTTGCATCCAGTAAAACAAAAACAAAAAGCAGCTCATTTCATTACACTGATTAATGCAAGATTGACTGAACCTTGAAATTAAAGCACGTCTTTTTTTCATATTTGAGAATTGACGTTGACATTTGTAGAGGAGGAGAGGATGATTTTGCAGTATGAAAAGTACAGATACCAAAAAACAATAAATATTGTTTCGGCCTGTACATGTGTAAAGTCTGTCTAAACATCCATTTAAACAAAATGTTGAAGTCAATGTGTTTTTTTGAAAGAGTTTTTAGTCAAATGCCTGAAATAAGGTCTGGTTAACACAAGCTTAAAAGACTTAAAGGCTTTGTTCTACAACATAAAATAAGGCAGGAAATACCCTCACTCGCTTTATTGTGTCTTTAAAAAAGGCG
>CALSBV010010642.1:268832-284173 GCA_943590825.1 Bovichtus diacanthus
GTGTGTGTGTGTGTGTGTGTGTGTGTGTGTGTGTGTGTGTGTGTGTGCGTGTGTGTGTGTGTGCGTGTGTGTGTGTGAGAGAAAGAAACAGTTATAGTTGTGTTGAAAGGTCCTGACAGGTCTGGGATCACCACCCTGTCTGCTCTCCGAGAGGAGGTTTTAATGATGGACCGCCACGGCCTGCTGACTTTACAGACAGGGCGGGATTCTGTTTCTGCTATTCACAAATAAATGAAAGGGGTGTTCTTACAAAATGCACTTTTAAATATTTGGGGACAAAAAAAGAAAATGCACACTTTAGGTTATGAAAAGTACGAGTGCACTGTATCTGTTTGCTGAAGCTTTATGCACTGTAGACAGAACAATATGATTTGGGTCAGAAAGTGACCCCAAGTTCACACGAAAGTCTTGACAATTTTCTTTTCTTGGTTTAAAAACATGCAGGTATAAAATTTACATATATTTACATGCCACCAGATTTGACCTCATTTTAAGTGTCACAAGAAAGTCTTGTAAAAAGTTTTTTATTTTGTGAGAAAGAAAGAAACATAAGTAGTATATTATATTATGTCATAGTGATTATTACTTTCGCTCTAAAGATTCTGTAAATGAGCGTTTAAAACTACCAGAGCAGCTTCATAAAGTGATTCTGAGGGCATATCATCAACATGTTATTGTTTAACTCTCAATTTTTGTGAGGAATATTTGTTCTATCGCGCGTACTGTTTGAGTGTTTGTCTCTAAAATAAAGCTTTTTCTCCTCAGGAATAAACACTCGCAGTCCTCTCACACACACACACACACACACACGCACACACACTGAGTGATGGGTACTTCAGGTGTCACTGGTCCTACTGGGGAGGATAGAGAGAGAGAGAGAGGCAGGCAGACAGTAGGATGAGATGTTATTTCCTAAATTTGGCCTCTAGGACAAAGGAGAGGCCTGTTTGATATTCATCTATCCGCCGGTGGCAGACTAGCGGGGGAGCCTGTGAAAATCTATTCACTATGATAATGAACAAATTGTCATACATTGGGCTCTGTTTCCCCTTGACAGTGATAGTTATCAAAGAGAGAGATCGAGGCAAAGGCCGAGTGTGTGCGTGTACGTGTGTGCCGCCCAGATTGTCTCCGTTCCAGAGCAGTGGCTGTCATTAGACAGACAAGCCTCCTGGCAGGAAGCTCCTGTCATGTCACAGCCTCACACTTAAACGCTGTCATCCCTGATTGATACATACAGCGCTGCCATTTGTGCGTTTGTTTGTGCATGTGTCTGAATAGTGCTCCAGATAAATTGTTTTTATCACTGCATTTAATTATACAGCCATTTCCCACTACCTGCGGTACATTATCATATTTTCCTCCATCATCCATTTCACGAATCGATTCATAGGATGTTGTCACAATTCCCTTTAAGTCATGAATTTAGATTTATTTTGCCCCGACAAAAGGTAAATGATAGAAGGTGATGGTTGGGTGTTTTAAAAGGTCAAAGGTCATGGCTTTTATAGTTTTACATCAACCAGAGATCTAAGCTTGTATTTTTTAATCATGATGCTGTACATGTTAGGCATTCTGAGGAAAATAACACAAGCAAACACAATGCAATATGACAGTAACTATTTTAAATATAGATAGGACAGGACAGGACAGGGTTACATTATGTATAACAGAACAAAGAGTAAACTTTCTGGTGCAATGTTGACTTTTACCTGGCAACTTGTGATGTCATGTTAAGAATAGACACCTAGCGCATTACTATAATGTCACTCATTTTATGTTCCCATCAAAAGTGTGTCGTCTATTATGTAATTTGCATGCAATTAGCATAAAGATGCCCAAGGGGCATTAGGTCACCCAGAGTGAAAAGCCGAACATGTCGGTTGATCGGATCACAGCTCACATTCAGCATAGAGACGAAAGTATTCACTGGCGGGATTCTTTAATTGGACAGGGCCTATTGTACTTGGTTTTACCTGAGGACGGCTTATAATTTACATGTATGCTGTTTATGGTCTACAGTTGCTATGCAGTCTATACAGTCTACAGCTAACATTTATGGATAAAGTAGACTTTTTACACAATTACAGAAAAATGTGTAGGTTTTACTTTGTATTTGTATTTTGAAAAATGTCTGCTTGATTGTTGACACAGTTGCTGCCTTTATGAAAGTAGTGGAAGTCAGTACAGTGAAACTAGAACTAGATTGTCTCCATCTGTGTGTATGTATGTCTGTCCTTTGAGTTTCTCAACAACAGTTAATTCGATCGTCTTCACTCTTGGCGGGTACATTGCTGAGGATCGAATGAAGTGCAGTGTCTCGTATGAAGTTGTTGGGTTGAGTGCTTCCGGAGAAATCTGCAAGCAACAGTACTGGTGGCCGACAGCCGAACGGGCACTGCAGTAGATTAAAGAATTTGAAAATCAAATCAAATCAAATCAAATCAAGTTTATTTATACAGCCCAATATCACAGATTATACATTTGTCTCAGTGGGCTTTACAGACTGTAGAGGATACGACCCCCTCTGTCCTTAGACCCTCTCATCGCACAAGGAAAAACTCCCTAACAGATACCCCACAATTAGAGGGGGAAATATGGAAGAAACCTCAGGGAGAGCAACTGAGGAGGGATCCCTCTCCTAGACGTGCAACAGGTGACGTGTGTACAGAACAAACAACATAGTTAAAAATACAACATAGACAATCTATGCGACAGAAAACATGATGCAATCTTATATAAAAAAGATGGATCCAGGGGGATGTCAATAAAGGCTTCCTGGTGTCAGGCAGGACCAGGGCAACAGGTGCAGCCACGATTTGCGATCCAGAAGTAATCTTTCATAGTGGCAACCTGCCAGATGAGAGACACAGAAACTCCGGGGATGAAGCTCCAGATGGTGAGTTAGTAACATGCATTTAAGGGACATGAATGCATATAAATAGAGAGGGAGAGGAGGAGAGGAAGATATGGAAAGGAGGAGAGGAGTGATTCCCCCGGCAGTCTAAACCTATAGCAGCATAACTAGGGGCTGGTCCAAGGCAAACCTGAGCCAGCCCTATCTATAACCTTTATCAAAGAGGAAAGTCTTTAGCCTGCTCTTAAATGTGGAGAGCGTGTCTGCCTCCCAAACACAGACTGGGAGCTGGTTCCACAGTATAGGAGCTTGATAGCTGAAGGCTCTGGCTCCCATTGTACTTTTAGAGACTCTGGGAACCACAAGTAACCCTGCACTCTGGGAGCGCAATGCTCTAGTTGGTTTATAAGGTACTATGAGATCTTTAAGATAAACTGGAGCATGACCATTAATCACTTTGTAGGTCAGGAGAAGGATTTTGAATTCTATCCTGTATTTTACTGGGAGCCAGTGCAAAGCAACTAATACAGGAGTAATATGATCTTGTTTCCTAGTTCTTGTCACTACTCGTGCCGCAGCATTTTGAATCAACTGAAGAGTCTTAAGGGATTTTTTGGGACAACCAGATAATAAGGAGTTGCAGTAATTGAAGCCAATTCAGCCTTGAAGTAACAAATGCATGGACTAGTTTTTCTGCATCTTTTTGAGACAAGATGTGCCTTATTTTTGCAATGTTACGCAGATGAAAAAAGGCAGTCCTTGAAATTTGTTTTATGTGGGAGTTAAAAGGCATATCCTGATAAAAGATAATGTTGAGATTCCTTACGGTGGGGCTGGAGGCCAAGTTAATGCCATCCAGAGTTACTATGTCATTAGACAATACATTTCGGAGGCGTTTGGGTCCAAGTATAATAACTTCAGTTTTGTCGGTGTTCAACATCAAAAAGTTGCAGGACATCCATGGGTATCATCCGCATAACAATGAAAGTTTATGGAGTTGTTCCTTATAATATTGCCTAAAGGAAGCATATAAAGGTGAATAGAATAGGTCCAAGTACAGAACCTTGTGGGACTCCATGACTGACTTTGGTTTGCATGGAGGATTCATCGTTAACACATACAAACTGAGATCGCTCAGATAAATAGGACTTAAACCAGCTCAGTACAGTTCCTGCTATGCCAATGAAATGTTCCAGTCTCTGTAGTAGAATGTCATGGTCAACAGTGTCAAAAGCAGCACTGAGGTCTAACAAGACAAGAACAGAGACAAGTCCTTTGTCTGATGCCAATAGAAGGTCATTGGTAGCTTTCACCAGTGCCATCTCTGTGCTATGATGAACTCTAAATCCAGATTGAAAAACCTCAAATAAAGTATTATTATGTAGAAAATCACACAACTGTTTTGCGACTGGTTTCTCAAGAATTTTAGCGAGAAATTAAATGTTTGATATCGGCCTATAGTTGGCTAAAACCTCTGGATCAAGACTGGGCTTTTTAAGAAGAGGTTTTATTACTGCTACTTTAAATGATTCTGGTACATAGCCAGATAACAGACAGATTTATCATATTGAATAACGAGGTGTTAATTAAGGGTAAAACTAAGTTGCTTAAAAGCAACTTAGTTGGAATCGGGTCTAAGAGACAGGTTGATGGTTTAGACGAGGAAATTGTTGAATTTAGTTGGTTAAGATCGATCGGAGAAAAGCAGTCCAGATATATTTCAGGTGTTACAGTTGTTTTTAAGGTTCCTGTTTTAGAAGCTAAATCATTACCAATTGAGGAGAGGAGATTTATTTTATTAATTTGGTCTCTAATAATTAGAATTTTATGGTTAAAGAAGCTCATGAAGTCGTCACTACTGAGTGATATAGGAATTGAAGCCTCAGTAGAGCTGTGGCTCTCTGTCAGCCTGGCTACAGAGCTGAAAAAAACCTGGGGTTGTTCTTATTTTCTTCTATTAATGAAGAGTAATAAGCTGCTCTGGCCTTACGGAGAGCCTTCTTATATGTTTTAAGATTATTTAGCCAGACTAAACGAGATTCTTCCAATTTGGTAGATGGACATTTCCTCTCAAGTTTTCTTGACTTTAGTTCTAGTTTGCGGGTTTGGGGGTTAAGCCACGGAGCTTTCTCTGTTTTATTATCTTCTTTTTTAGAGGAGCGACAGAGTCGAGTGTCATTTGCAGTGAGGCTGCAGCACTATCAACAAGATGATTAATTTGGGAGGGACTAAAGTTATCACGGAAGTCCTCCGTTACATTGATATTGAGACATGGTAAAGAACCAACTGCACAGGAATCACTTCCTTAAATTTAGCTACAGCACTATCAGATAAACATCGAGCGGAGGATATTTTGCTTAGTGGCTTGCAGTCCAGTAGCAGGACTTCAAAAGGTATTAAAAATGGTCTGATAAAAGAGGATTTTGTGGACAGACTAATAAATGTTCAATTTCAACACCTTATGCCAGAACAAGGTCCAGAGTGTGGTTTAAACAATGAGTTGGTTCATGTACATTCTGACTGAACCCAATTGAATCTAATAATGAGATAAACGCAATATTAATATAACGCTGTTATTATCGACGTCCACATGAATATTAAAGTCATCTACAATAATTACTTTATCTGTATTAAGGACTAAACTTGATAAAAATTCTGAGAATTCGGATAGAAAATCAGAATACGGACCAGGAGGGTAGTACACTATAACAAATAAGATTGGCTTTATTGTTTTCCAAGTTTGGTTTGAAAATGTATAGAACAAGGCTTTCAAAAGAGGTATAATTTAGTTTAGGTTTAGGATTGATTAATAGGCATGAGTAGAATATGGCTGCAACTCCACCACCTCGGCCTGTACCTCGAGGAACGTGAGTATTAATATGACGAGGCGGAGTGGATTAATTTAGTATGACTTATTCTTCATGTCTCAGCCAGGTTTCAGTGAGACAAAATAAATCAATCTGATTATCTGATATTAAATAATTTACTAATCCAGCTTTAGATGACAAAGACCTGATCTTTAAGAGTCCACATTTAATTTTTCTATTTAGTTGCACTTTTGCAGTGGTGGTGTTAATTAGGTATTATTAGGTTTTTATCGACAACTCCTCTTCTGTTTACTATTGATTTTATTGATTTCCGTGGTCGTGGGGCAGACACAGTCACTATGGGGATTTGAGTGGGTGACTGCCCGGATGGAACCACAGAGAAGTGTGTAAGACTGCAACTCTGACTCCTGGTCTCAACTCCGGGTTGTCATGGATTAGGTCCACTAATAAATGCACCAATATTACTAGATATGAGATCTGGTCCTTCCAAAGTAGGATGAATGCCGTCACTCCTAATCAGACCAGGAGTTCCCCAGAAAGTCCGTTAATTGTCTACGAAGCCCACATCATTATCTGGACACTACCATGACAGCCAGCAACGGAATGATGACATGCGGCTAAACCTGTCGTCACTCGTTATATTTGGGACCAGAGAAAACTACGGAGTCTGACATTGTCTTTGCAAAACTACACACCGACTCGATGTTCATTTTAGTGCACTCCGATTGACGCAATTGGGCGTCATTACCGCCGACGTGGATAACAATCTTACTGTATTTACGTTTAGCCTTAGCCAGCAGTTTTAAATGTGCTTCTATGTCGCCCGCTCTGGCCCCCGGGATGCACGTGACTATTGTCGCTGGTCTCTCAAACCTCACGTATCTCAGAATTGAGCTACCGATAACCAGAGTTGGCTTCTCAGCGGGTGTGCCGCTGAGTGGGGAGAACCTGTTAGAAACAGGAAGCGGTTGGTGGTGAACCGTGGGCTTCTGCTTACACTTCCCACGGACAGTCACCCAGTCTCCCGGCTGCTCGGGCCCTGCCGGGGGACAGCTAATATAAATATGAAAGGTTACATGAAAAACATGCATTTTTATTGGTCTTCACTCATTGAAGCAGTTCTTGATGAAATTGCAATTGTGACTCCAGAATTATAAATATAGAAAGTAGGTAGAAAGCAAAACTGAAGCCCACCTAATTTCGGTTACTTGTACTTTAATTAAATATTTTCTTTTCATGCCACTTTAAACTTCTGCTCTACTACATTTCAGAGGCAGATATTGTACTTTTTACTCCACCACAATATTTGACAGCCTTTTTTACTCGTTACTTTACAAAGTAACACATTTAGGATTTTATGTACAAAACATATGAAGAGTTTAAAAAATATAATGCTTTGTTATAGATTTAATAAATAAACTTTAGTTCCAGCCCAATAGGAAATACTTCAAATTAGCTGCACCTCAACCAAGTACAACAGTAACATCCTGTTTACATGAGTAATAACAATCTAATGGTATCCTGTA
The DNA here is from genome assembly GCA_943590825.1 of Bovichtus diacanthus. Taxonomy (NCBI): domain Eukaryota; kingdom Metazoa; phylum Chordata; class Actinopteri; order Perciformes; family Bovichtidae; genus Bovichtus; species Bovichtus diacanthus. Next base: position 276,044 of record CALSBV010010642.1, read on the forward strand.
ATCTACAGTATACTAGTTTAACAGTCACAGGGGCCATTTTTTAGCTTTGAGTACTTTTTACTTTTGATACATTTTGCTAATTATACTTCCATACTTTTTTCTTAAGTAGCATTTTCAATGCAGGAATTTAAATTTTACATTTAATCTCAGGCATAATCCTGATTTGGGCTTCAGTTTAGTACAACAGTTGGTTACGAGATACATGTAGTATGGACTACAGGCTAGGTACTTTGGATTTTCTTTGGTCTGTTTGTGATAGAAGACTGGTTGTCAAATAGCAACAAAGTCAATTTAGACTCAACTTAGTCATCGCGATATTGTGTTTTCAGGAGCTGAAGAAAGTTGGATGACCAACTAAAATAGTTGTTCATTGTTACAGAACCTTAAATGCGGGTCTGACTGGATGCAAACTCTCCCACATGAAAGTCAGATGCACTAACACGCCCAACCTCAATGCATCTCACTTTAGACCTCACTTCATATGGGGCAAACTACTTTCGACACTTTCACTGAATGTTGGCAAATGATGAGGAAAGACGTATTCTTAGGGGATACTTTGCTCGCATTATGGAGTGTAGCCTGTGGTGAATAGAACAAGGGGTGATTCAATGTCTTCATCAGCTCAAATGACCCCACTCTCATCTACTGACGTGTTATAGATGAAGAACAAGCACTGAATGGAAGGATCTGTAGGTCACAGCACTGCATTCAGACATTAGCACTTCCCCATTAGATGCCCACCATGATGCTCTTAAAAGTGAAAAGCAGGGTATACTCTAGAGAGCCTATAGTTACCCTATGGAAATAGCAAAAAACGATAGCAAAGAAGGTGAGGCTATAGGTGGCTCTCAGAACGCTTCGTCTGATACTATACCTTAATCATCCTAATGCCTAAACTTAAAAACTCTGCATTCTTAAATAGGGTAGTGAGGCTATAGTGTGCACATAAAAACAAATATGTATTATATGTTTATGTAAGCCCTTGTATTGTATGTGGACACATATTCTGGTCATCCTCAGTAACAGACACTTTCAGTCAGTGTCTTCCTAAAATCAAATCAAATCAAGTTTATTTATAAAGCCCAATATCACAAATTATACATTTTACATACATACATACGACCCCCTCTGTCGTTAGACCCTCGCACCGCACAAGGACAAACTCCCCAAAAGAAACCACACAATTAAAGGAGAAACATGTTCTAAACCTCAGAGAGAGACCGAGGAGGATCCCTCTCCCAGGACGGACAGACTGTAATAGGTGACGTGTGTACAGAATAAACAACATAGTTAAAAAATACAATGGAAAAAGTGACCCATCATATCAGCACTCATTATTACCTCCGCCAAGGAGGGTATTTTCTTCGTCTCAGTTTATCTGTCTCTTTGTCTGTTTGTCTGTCTTTTTGTATCCTTGGCAGCAGGATTACGGAAAAACTACTGGCCCGATGTTCATGAAACTTGAGTGAAGCCTGGGTCAAGGAAGAACCCTCTGAATTTGGGAACAGATTTAAATCAAGGGGTGAAAACATGAACTATTTCTCACTTTCATTAATGTTGCGAGATAGGGCATTTTTGCTACATTCAATTTTGGATCAAGACTTGCAGAGTTGACGTCATATGATGCATAAACATGGATGGAGGTAAATGTGATGGCTCTGAGCAATAGAATACAACACATCTTCTTTGTAGCGTCCATGTTGTTTCCACATTACGACATAAAGATCATTAACACAACGAAGTTGGAATAAATGGGACCATTCAAGGAGCATGTAAATGCGCTATTGGCCTTTGCGGAGGTCTGCACTGTCTGAGTGCCATTCTAGTTCTTCAATAATTTATTTTGGGCTCTTTTGCTTTCATTAGATGTTAGATAGTAGAGATGTGGCAAGAAATGATGGGAGAGAATGGGTCTCAAACCAGAGACACTGGTCTTACTGTTAGCGTCTTAGAGTTGGACGCCTCGGCCACGAGGATGCCCCCAGATTCCTTTCACTTTTCTATTGATATGGCGTTGTTGAGTTGTTGTATATCAAAAGTAGATTAAACTAGAAAAAAACTAAACAATTTAAACATGCATGGCCGAGCCAGTAGTCTTCCAAGAGTGGAGAGGATTAGTCCCTTGCAAAACAAGCACACCTAAACAGAAATCTATGACACTGCTCCGATACGCTTAACAGACAAACGACAGGAGAAACAAACGCTCCCAGCACTCTGCCTACCTGCATAGCACGGCCCACTGATGGAAAGCAGCAGTGGGTGGGGGTGGTGGTGGTGGAGAGGGAGGGGGGGGGCGCAGTCACTGATATACATGCCGTGCCCTTAAGGAGATGACGGCCCCTGTCACAAGGCAGAGGGCCCTGCGACACGCCAGGATATAAATCTACACAGGAGATAAAGAAAGTACATGATGAATTAAGCCGGTGCATATAAATTCTTAAGAGCCTCCATTTTAATGCCGGTCATTATTCAACAAATTTTTCTAAGAAATGCCACATGGGCAGGAACAAGTAATTAGGGGGAGAAAAGTGAAACTGTCACCCGTAATGGTTTACTCTGCTGCCTTACCTTATCAGGGGAAGGAGAGAGAGAGGGAGAGAGAGACAGAGACAGAGAGAGAGAGAGATAGAGAGAGCTCCATGGGGCCGTACTGTAGCTACCATACTGCCATTAGGCCAATTCTGAAGACTAAGTGTTCAAGAGCTGCAAATCTACCCACAGTCTCAGTCCTGCATTCAAAGCATTGTTAAAAGGGGATGTTGTTTTCCTTCCCTCCTCTTCTATCTGTTTCCCTCTCCCTCTCTCTTTTTCCCTCTCTCAAATCGGCCAAGGCCTCAATAAATCTGTGGTCACGGGGGATATTGTTAGTGTTGGCCAAAGTACTATTAAAATGAAGGGAAATTTATGGATGACACTTTGTAACAATTAATCAGGAAATGTTGATTAATAAAGTTGGTTGGTTATCCTCCTGATACCGAGGGAGTCTACGCCACATTGTCAGGCTGATCATTTTATTCATTATTTTTGATTAATGTACCCAGATACCCTGACTCTAAGAGAAGAGGAAAAGAGGAAAAGGGGGGCTTGGGCGGAGGGTGAGGAGGGGCACTTATCGTCTATGCAAAATCATAAATAGTGAATGAGTGTGTATACGGGTATAACCTTGGCCGTGGCAAAGAGATTTGAGGGGAGGGCGGGTAGGATGGGGAGGAGAGGAGGGACTGAATGTGCGCATTCAGCAAAATAAACTGCAAGTGGGGATTAAGGAAACAAAATAGGTGGGGGGGGGGGGGGGGGGGTGCAGTTGATGAACATCACCTCTCTGGACCTGTCCGTCTTCACTGGACACCCATGATTAATTAGTTTGTTTAGATACTCAATTAGCCCAGCCATGCAGAGAAAGGCATGGAAAGAGTGTGTCCATATGTGTGTGTGTGCGTGCGTGCGTGTGTGTTTGAGAGAGAGAGAGAGAGAGAGAGAGAGGATGGAGAGATGAAGGGTCAGGGAGTGGGGAGTGGGGGGCTGGCGAGCTGAGGAAAAAGATACAGAGAGAGGAAGGGGGGGTGAACGAGGGTGAGATGGAAAACTGAGATTTTAGAGCAAATCAGGGAAAGTGCGGATTACTTAGATATGTTTCAAACACTTGATGCAGATAATTCCCTCTCGTGCTGCTGTTAAGATCCTATATCAGGGCTTCTCAAACTTTTTTTTACACCAGGGATCCACGAAAGGCTGCATTGTCTTGGCAGCTGTTGAACCGATAAAATATAAATGATCATCCCCCAGATTCCCATATTCTGTGCAACATACAACACGAACTGATGTGACCTCAACTTATGTGGATCACATTCGCGTCATTTTTTCCAGACCAAGTACAAATTTATGAGTGAGATATTCACATGAAACCCAGCCAGGTACATCAGTTATGTTATTTTGTTTCTGCCTAAATGTTGCTGTCAGAATACTAATGATGGGGTGGTGGTAGTCTAGTGGTCTAGTGGAGAGGCAACTTCCCAGTCCACATCACATTTCAACAAGGTCCTCTCAGGACTTTAAGTCCAAGCTGTTTCAAACTCCTGGAAAAGATGCATCTTTAGACATCCCAGAGTGTGTAGGAACACACTTTTACACTTCACTACTGGCCAGGATCTGATTATGAAAGATCTCAGTCTTTTGAAAAGGGACGCTGTCTTGTGCCTACTTAATGCAACTAGTGGTGGTCTAGTGGTTGGGCTTCCAAATAGATAATAGAAATGTTGTAAGTTCAATACCAGGCTGCTTCCATTGAGCCCCTGAAGCACTTAACCTTGAGTTGCTCCAGGAGACCCTGTCGCTGTAGTTAGTTCACTGTAAGTCGCTCTGGATAAGAGCATCTGCTAAATTATCTGTAATGTAAAAATGTAATGTAATAAGATGTTGTTGATGTATCCTTGTTCATGCTACACGTAAAGCTGCACAGTGAGGAACAAGCCTTAAAAATTCAGCACTCTTTTGATTTCATAGAGGGACAAAAAGCCATTCAGGGGACAGACTTTTATAAGCTTATATAATCAAAAGACAACAATGGAGTCGCGATGAAAATGACTGAGCCACTCAGATTCCAACAAAAATGATGATCAGTACAAATTGGGTTTTGAAGTATTAGATTGACACGCAGCCTTCAGCTCTGTGCTGGATCGGCTGTTCAGGAGTCTTCCCGGTCTTCCTGATGGCCGGCCCCTCCCCCGGTCACTTCAGAAAACCTTTCCCCCGCCTCTTCTTGTTAATACTTGCTCTAAATGTTTAAATGACATGTCAATCTGGTACTGTTAGACCTTTAGTAGCCTCGTCACTCTGCATTTACGAGTGTCTTGGCAGGAGGCCTGCTATGGGTCTTCACCAACATTGTGGCGACTGTGCGGTCGATGATGTGCAAAAGGATTCCTTTGAGGATCATTCAGGAAGGTTCACTTGCAGAATCCAAACTGCTGACTGTAGGTTAAACGGCGTTTTGATAGATCTGACTCAAAATCCGGCAAACAAAAAGAACCAGCAGGCAGGTGGGGCCTCTGCAACAGGTCATCATGAACATGATACATGGTAATCCGACAACATGTTATAAAATGCTAAGTAATCCAAGATGTCCTCATGCATGTAGACACTGGAAAGCTTTGCTTGTCTGAAATACAGCTCTGAACTCCAGCAACAGTCTGAACTTCTTCCCAAGGGGGAGACTAAAGTAAAATACAACTGAGCCAAATTCTTTCCAGAGTTTTTTCCATCTAGAGATGTTAACGGACAGTGGAAGTAAACGAGGCTGACTAGAATTATATAGAGTAGTTTTTCAACAAATGTGGACACAATAGACGTCCCATCAGTTTTATTAATAAATGGAAATTAGTCAAAATGTCCTTTAAAATGACACCCTCGGTGCCAACAACTTAAGAGGAGGAAGGTGGACGTGTTTGTATGATTAAGAGCATCATCTCCACTTTCATTATGCTGCGGGTGTACAGGGATTTTTCAAAAGTAGTCAGTTGCAACGTGTAGCATGATGAGAGATAATGCATGTGTTGTGCCTTTGAATGTGCATGTCTGTGTGAGAGACTTTCTCTGCGTGTGTGCATATATGTGTGTGAACTCAATACTGCCCTGTGAGCGCCGCCACTGAGGCACTTCTGACTCTAAAAACTGGACATGAATTATGGACACTTCTGTTTCTCTGATCAACACGAGCTGCAAGATATACACACTTCCTTCACACACATGTGCACTTAGGGTTCAACGGATATCATGCTCTGAAGACTGATATTAATAATCATTTGGATTATTAAAGCAAAGTAAAAACAATGTTTCGATCATGTGAAATCCTTCCTTGTATGCATCAGATCCAGAGGTAAAACACACTTTAAAGGCTAACACTGATGAATATCTGTCCATATGCTCCGCCCAGATCCTCATATGGTCAAGCTCAGTCAGGTGCAGTGGGGTGCCAAGAAGCCCTCTTTTTTCACTTTGTTACATCAAATTTGCTAAAATAACTATGAAAACAGAACTGTTCTCTCTGAATGTCTCTTCTCCTTTGTTCTCTGCTCGGCTCCCCTCCCATCCACTCTCTGCAAGCTGGGACAAATGGCTGCTCTGGGACAGTGTGTGCATGTGTGGTGCCAGTGTGTACATGTGTGAGTGTGTGTGTGTGTGTGTGTGGGGGGGGGGGTTCTCATTTTGTTATGTGTGATAAACTGCTTTGACAGCAGAAATGTTTGTGTGACAAGCGCTCCGCGGTTGGAGTCCATTAGCTGCCTCTTTTGAGTCTCCTTGGCGGGTTATCACTCTCTCTCTCTCTCTCTCTTTCTCTCTCACACACACACACAGACACACATACACACACACACGCACACAAGCACGCAAATAAATGCATATACTTAAACACTCACCCACATATGCAGTGCACAAACAAAGACAGCTTACTACCACTATTGGTGCTTGTGTCAACATGTGTTTCAGTGTGTGTGTGTGTTTCACGTCCTACAGCATTCATGTAAGAAAGAAGGCACTGTTTGAATGGTCCAATTTGTTAAACGTTACACTTCTAAAAGTAATGCACACAACCTCAGTTTGTGCCATTTAGCGCACATTAAAAGTCCAATGTGAGTGCATGATTGCATGATAGTTGTTATCACTATCTGGTATAATAAACCCAGCATGAACATTTGTGCTTGTAATGCACATAGACGGTATATATATATATATATATATATATCATTGGTCATCATTGGGTTTGGAATCAGAACTGTCTGCAGTAGTGATTGGGGGGCTGGAGCCGCAGTATCGAAATCCCACCCATGCAGCCGCCCGAGCCAATCACAAGCCAAGCACAGCCAAGCCTTATATGAGCTAACTTGCTGCTACGTTAGCACCATGGTAGCTTTTTGGCTAGAAAGAGATAACAACTGACCATAATATCGCACACATTCTATGACACAGACAACACTTAAACGCACGCCGGGCCAACAGTGCTGGCTAACCAGTGGAAATGTTGGTAAACTGTATTAGATATCATATTATACATACAGTTTCTTTGAATCTAAATCTTTATACTCCGTTCCTACGTTCCTACTCTACGTATAATTCCCCAACCTCCGGCTCTGAGACTACGTCAGCTGTAAATCACAGCTATAGCAGTCAATAACGACGTCTTGTCCCCATTTTGTCCCCATTTTGTAACATCAAATTACTTATCAGAAAAATTAACACTTGAACATACGTCAGCATTAGAAGAAATACTTATAAAGACAAAAATTGTCTTTGTAAAAACATTTTTGACCTGTACTTTCAATTTTCTGTTTGGCCCAAGTCGCATCCGATAACATGAAGGGGGTGGGATTTATTACCTATAATACAAACAGCCACCAGGGGGCGACCGATATGTTTTGGCTTCACTTTTGGGGAGTTGTCATGTCGTCCATATTTAAATACAGTCCATGGTAATGCACTACAATACAGTCTCAAATACTGTGTCACCATAATATGTTGTTCTATAAGGATATTGAACAAATGTAGCAAAGAGGTGGCCACAAAGCACAGAAGAGGAAAACTATATGCCTTTTATTGCAGTTTTTTTTTTTTTTTTTTTTTACTGAATTTGTTAAAAATCCTACCACAGTAATGTGGAATACACTACTCCTCTGTAAAGCAATCATCAATGCCATCTGTAGAATCAAGAAAGTCTTCTGCACTGAGAGAAATCTTTTGAACATCTGGAATTTCGTAAAGACTTTATATCAGCTTGTACTCAAAAAAGAAAAGAAAAGATTGCTGTTTTTCAGCTGTGTACTCACAATGTATAACTAACAGTGTGCTGCACAATGGGTAGATTGAAGATAACTTGATGATTCAATATTATGTATAAAGCTTTATGCATGACAGTTTCCTTGCGATTCACCTTACTGCTCTCTTCATCACTTATAAAAGATAGAGTTTTTATAACAACAACCCTTTATGGTCATTTAACCTTCATCAAATGTGCAGGCCCAGGGTTACCGCTTAAATACTTTTCGAAATATTAGAATTTAATAAGGTCAATAGTAAAGGAGAAAATAAATAAAATCCATCCATCCATCCATCTTCAACCGCTTATCCGGGGTCGGG
>CALSBV010010642.1:284573-328988 GCA_943590825.1 Bovichtus diacanthus
GTAATTGGCACACACTCTCTGGTTCCCCTTTTTATACAGGGGAACCAGAGAGTGTGTGAGGAAATAATTTGAGTATTTTCCAGATATTGTTATTATTATTATTTAGTTTGTGTTATTATCACACGTACAGCAGTGGGGTCTATGCCAACTAATCACAATACTTAAAAAAAAAAAGGAAAGGGAAATATCCCTGATATATTAAAAGAAAAACACAAAAGAAACAAAAAGCAACAAAGAAAATTATGCGACAGTGGTTGTGCTGTGCGTGTACAGCGGATGTCTTGTGTGTAAAGGCCAGAGAAGTGTCTCTGAATACCATTTCTAGCAAGGAGTTTTCATACTTCATTAGTTGACCATCGTTCCTGCCATGACTGATGTTTTCAGGAAAGCCAGGTCATATGACATTTTCCTGAAAATCCCAAAATGCCATGCCGACTCTGCAGATTTGAATTATCACGTGACACACTACACCTCACCAATGATGATGCAACAGTACACTGCTCATTATAACGTAATCTTTTGTAATCTTTTTGACCATGGAGGCAATAGTAATTTTTAGTAAAAAAAAATAATGGTGATTGGATACTGTCACTGTGTCTTTCATGTTTCAAATACAGGGTCAGTACAATATGAGCCTCTGCCACTGTGCAAAATGTTCCATTCCCGGAGTCCAAATTCCCCTTGGACCAGTATCGCCGCTGTCTGGCGTTTAGCTCGGCATCCTTTTCCAAATGGGCCTAACCTTGAGGGACTTGTTTGAGACCCCCCCCCCCCCCCCAACCCCCAACCCCCCAATGTGTGCACAAACACACACAGACACGCACTTTTCCAAACCAAGAGGATTGAATAATTGATGCCTATCCTTCTGATGCATTTGTTAAGCTGCACAAGTCAGACAGGGTCTGTCAGAATGTCTGCGTGTGTGTCTCTACTGGTCTGGTTTTGTGTGTGTGTGTGTGTGTGTGTGTGTGTGTCATATTTAGTATGCCCACTCCCCCATCATCACAGAAAATATACACTGTCCCCTCCGACATTCATCATAAACTCCATATGTTGTTTCTCTCTATCTCTGTCTGTCTCGTTTCATTCTCCCAGAGACCCAGAACTGACAAACACACAAACCGTTTCTGATGTGAAACAGTGGACCAGACGAGCTTTTAGACCTCTCGCACTGACAGTTGAGGGAATAGAGTGTGGAAGGCTGTGGGGGGGGCATGCAAGTTTAAACAGACAATAAGAGGGGGGAGAATAGTTTGTTTGAGAGAGATGTTGACATATGAAACAGGGAAAAAAGGCAGAGAGGAGCCAGAGAGGCATTGAATTCACTTTGTGTATTTCAAAGTCAAATGTCTCAAATGCATTTTGCCTCTGTGGTGGTAAAACTGTGTTTGTGGCATGGCATCATGTCTTTTGTGTCTTGTTTGAGGGAGAAGACTGTCATAACAAAAAAAGGACATCAGCCTTTAAAAGACACGGGCAAGACCGAGCACTTGGCAGCAAGTTATTCAAATTTCACCCTTGAAACACACACAGATTTATCATGGAAAACAAAAGTTTTGTTGAAATTCAGCTCACATTAACATGAAGTTAGGTCAGCAATTATATTACGACAGTGCTGGTTTTGGTTGCAGTGAAGTGGTAAAAAATGTAGAAAAATACCACCGCTTCATTCCAGCATGCAGCTGGTGAAAATGACAACAGAAAGACAACAAGAGGGGAAGGCAATAACAAACATTAATCAAAACTACAGGGAGGATGAGGCTATTCATTCTAGAGGCAGGGAAGAGAAATATCATCAATATTTGACATTGTTTTATGGAGAAGCCACTTGATTTCGTCCCGGGTCCTGTGCGGGTGACCAGCAGCAATCAATTACCATTGACAAGATTTGTGCACATGGAAGGCCTTCGCACTTTGTTTTCGCTCTGCCCTGCCTCTGAGAAGTTACCTCCTCAGAGATCATAAACCAAGTCCTTAGTGAATGTTCCATCTTCCCTGTGACTGCTTGGCATCATTACTCTGAGCCTGCCAGTATAAAGAGAATATTGGACTAATTATGTGGCGCAGTACTGTAATTCAAAGTGGTTACAGTCCTGCTGCAGCCCTGTGTTCAGCAAACACTGTGATATTGAACAGATTGATATAAAAGTTATTTTTAAATTGAAACTCTTACTATAAATTATTGTGCCAGAGTGAACTATTACCTAGATTGTGTGGAATCAGACCCTGAACAAATAACCACTGTAGGTGTACATTTATTTGGAGATGGCTGTAGCCATTTGCTTTTAATGTTGCAAATGTAATGTTTGATCTTAAATCATCATGTTCCCAAATATTTGTCATGTTGTACCACAATTAGAATGCTATCATTCCAAATATATTTTTGCAAATGCATACCTTGCAACACTGATGTTCGACAATTGTGCAGAATCCTCGAATACTTTTAATGATGTTTTTATTTTAACATTCAACCCCAACGTTTTGAAAAGTATTCCTTTCTACAATGTCTGTACAGGACAACTAGGGTATGGTCAAGGGAAAGATCAGCGAAGGATTGAGAAAAAGATTGTGGTTATGTTTTAAAAAAAAAAGAAGAACCAAACTGTAATTGTGAGGCCTCGTGCAGATTCTTGCTTGAAGGTTTGAAGCGCTTCATTCCCATCCACTATCCCAACCTCCATACTTTCTGCATGGACACTGAAAGTTGTCATTGGACGTAAATCTTGAGGTCTGGAATCACCCATAACTCTTAGGGATACTGGGCTGGCAAATATCATGACTACTCCACAGTTATAGCTGTAGTTTATAGCCAAGAGAAAAAAAGTTATTTACAATTGGGGGTGATGTTTCAAGCTGCAGCTTTGTCTCTAAGAGTAGATTTGCAGAAAGTATGGCAATCATGTTCAGGGACGTGAAGAAAGGGCCAACTGACTACATGACTAGTCAAACCAAGACAGCAAAAAAAAAAAAAAAGAGAGAGAGAGAGAGAGAGAAGATTGGGGTGGATGGATAGGGCTTTCACCATGAGACCATGTTTCGTGTCCCGTGTGACACGAAATCAGAAGTCAACATTACCTTTTTGAAATTTACATTTCGTAACTTAAGTGACGTAACTCATTTCAAGCCAAACCATGATCTTTTTCCTACACATAACCTAGTAGTTTTGTTGCAATTTTGTTTTGCTTACTTTACAACATTAACCACATGTTTAAAACTGTGACTGCAATCCGGGAGAACATATGTTTCCTTTTGAATCCTAATTGAAAATGCAATTTAGTTGTAATAACGTAATTTTGTAGGTGACAGGTTTGGATGATGATGATGATGCTGAGCACCTTATTAATACAGCAAATGTGTACCACGTCTGCAACATTTGCTTTGGGTGTTGTGTTGGGTGTATAAGGAGCGAGGGTGAAGCCGGGGAGGGTTTGTTGACCCTGTTGCTGAACACCTGCACTGTGTGGGTTGGACCTGCTGTGTCTATGTGAACCTTCTACACCACGCCTGTGGCTGGTCATACCATATGACATGCAGATACACAGAAGTAGCACACAGCTGGAGCCATCTCTAGGTCAACAGAGTCTATAGGGAGTGGGGTATTCCAAATTGGGAGAAAATAGAGGAAAAAGAAATGCATGAAAATACATTACGTAAAATGCTATCAGGTCATGATTAAATGTGGTATCAGGTTTACCACCGTCTATAACGTTTCATTAGTTAAACAATGCAATGTTGATTGTCTACTTTATGTCACCTGATAGTTAATAGAATAACAATATGTGAGTGTCGAAATCAGTTCCTAGTGATGGTTCTCCAATTAATGTCTTATTATCTTTTTTTTTTCTGCACCTCTGGGTCGTCCAGTATCACTGTGGCATTGGTTTTAACATCCTTGAAACATCAAATGGATAAGGCTCCTGGCAGGACAGTTTTAAGAGTGTCTGGTAAGTTTTCCCCTTCATGTATACTAATGCAACACCTCTGACCTGCATTAGCTAATCAAGGTAATGATGTTCAATGAAAGCTTAAGTGCTTGTTTTCACTCAGCTTGAAATAAAACATCCAAATGCATGAGTCCTTTGTTATTCCAACAGAATAATGTGTAGCTCTTTGCTGTGCGTATGCGTGACCTAGGTATTGTTGCTGAACCGTGATACCATTTGTTCCTTGATGTGTTTATTCGCTCATCCATTCCCACCAGCCCGGAAAACTTCTGAAAAGTGGCGGGTGTATTTGACCAAACAAGTGGTAATGTTGACGTCGTAGTGAATGATTTAGTCGTCTGCTGTTCAGCCAACCTAAATCCCCAATGAGAGAAGCAACAATGGTTTCACATTGTTATTCTTTGTCATATTCTGTAAATGTAGCTCTAGGGATGTTGTCATGGTGGGAAAGGAGTGATCAGCACAAGCCTTCAGGTTTTTTCTTTATGAGTTCATGGCACATACTACTTTGATAATCCCCCTTTCTAAACTCATGAATGAAAAGAAAAATCTTTCTCTTCAATCCTTCGTTGTGCGCGAGATGTCCATTGTATACAGAGACCCATGGATGCGATACAATGTTTCTCAAACGAGAACGAGTGTATGAAAAATGTTGAGGCATAACTTTTGGTTTCAAAAAAGAGTCTAGTCATGTAGTCAGTTGGCCCTTTCTTCACACCCCTGAACATGATTGCCAAAAATGTGTTAACGTTTTTTTACACTTACTTTGGCACTGTAAACACACGTTTGCCATTCCATTAAAGCCCTTTTGATTTGAATTACATTGAATTCATAGAGAGAGAAAGAGGGGAGGGGAGAAAGTGAGAGAGAGAGAGAGAGGGAGAGAGAGAAGGGTGTAGGTAGTAACTGTGAAATTTAAAAAAAACTATTTTCGTAACTCTATTGTACAATATTACGAAGAAGACTTAAATAAAGTAATGAAATGTGTAGGGAGCGTCTGGAACATGCATGTATACCGTCCTTCAGAAACATCCAGTGTCCTGTGTAGCCTGGTTTTCAACACATTTTATTGAAAAAATCGAGCCAATCGAGAAGTAGTTTTAAAAAAACAGCTGATTAAAACAAAAAAAAGCACTTGAGCCACCTGATGCTTCACTATTTCCCCTCCTTAATATGCAAAAGGATGCACTGCAAAAATATAATCAGATCATCTATTCCACAGGGACACCTGTAGTTTAAATACACTCGTCACTTTTTTCTTTTCTTTTGTGATAGACATGCAACACAGAATACAATACCACTACAACGAAAGGATCACATCACTACTTTGTTTCAAAGAAGTGATCTCACTGCCATCTTGAACGTTGCTTTCATACTTAAAAAAAAAAAAAAGAAAGAAAAGGAATTCACCAGGGGAGGCAGTTGCACAAACTGATAGCAGAAAAACTAAATGAGCCACCGGCTGCAGGGCTTTTTGCTTTGTGGATTATGGCGTACTTAAAGCTTGCACATTTATCGTAGCGGTGTTGACTGTGACCCACAGTAATACTGGATGTATAGAGAATATTTTTGCATTGCTTCATAACTCACTCATAATGGCTGCGTGAACGGTCGGTCACTTTAGACTGTTGAGGCTGTAGTAATGTAGTGTTGGGAACAGTGGTCCCTCTGAGTGCCGCAGCACTAGCAGGTGATTTGTAGCTCAGGGAGACTAATGAAGTGGTCGCTCTGCCACCCTGCTTCTTTTGCAAGATCAATTCGGCGTCAGGCGCGTACGGCGGCCGTGCTTTATGAATGATGGAAACCTCCCTAGGCCATCCATATACCTGAATCCCCAGCATCACTACGCTACCCCCCTGCTCCCCCCCTCAGGCCCCCCTGCTCCAGGAGGCAGGGATTCAGCAATCTTTCTTGTTTGGAGAAAACCATCAGCCTCCTCGGCTCTCTGGCCTTTACCCAGCACACACATATGTAGTCCTGCATAGCTTCCCTCTATGGCTGCTAACGGAAAATAGTTCACAACCATGTGTTTTGGTATGTGCGTGCAGACCTACACACACACACACACACACACACACACACACACACACACACACACACTGCTCTTTGTATGAGTGGCCATAATTAGTGCAGGTGGTTTGATGGACTTGACGTAAGGCTTTGGCCATGATGACATCATCCAATACAGAAAAGGTGTTCAAGAGGCCGGAGAAACGAGGAGCTTTTAAACTGATAATGCATAATGCGATAGATGTTTTAGTCAGTGTATGATAATGAAAATGAGCGAAAGCAGCGAGCGAGGGAACCGGTCGCTCTCTCACTCGCTGGCCTTTGATCCCATCCAGTCTGGCTTTTAAGCATCTGCTTTCGTAATGAGGAAGAGTTTACCATAGCCGATGCAGATTCAGGAAATGAATTCAAAAGTTAATGGTGTATTTGTCCCGGATGATTAAGAGCTGCGCCTCATTCTTCATGACATTGCTGATCCTCGCCATAAAGCAGGTTGTGTCGAAGGAGAAAAAAAAAAGTATTTATCATAAGTTCTAACGATTATCCTAAAATACCCAGCGAGTTAATTATGTCTGTTTTAGTTGTGGGTGCATTCGGTGTAGGTGCTTTTAATGTGCCGGGATGAGTGAGGCCTCGGGCTGGCGGTGCACGGGTTGATCTCTGTTACAGCGTGTGTCAATAAGAAAAATATGTCAGGGGTGTTTTCATATTCCGAGATCACAGTGCAGCTCATCTAAAGGTGTCAGTGGCAATTTGAGAGCAGGGTGTCATATATAAAGATGTGACGAGCCGAGGCCTCCAGCCGAGAGGTTGAAAGAGAAAAGTAGAACGACAATGAATACTTGCCAGAGTTTTCTGGAGGCTATGAAATTTAAAGGCCTCCCCTTTCATTTCTCGCTTAGATTAAAATATAAAGTAAAAAAAGGGAGGGAGAGCGGGAGGGAAATTGAGACAATAGAACGTGAGTAAGAGGAGGCGGGAATAGGGGAGTGAGAGCACAGAGATGCCTTTACTGTTCATCTTAACTTTTCAGATTGATTGGTTCAAGCCCCCTGTAAATCAGCACCTGCATGGCAGTTGTCTTTCTATAGGATAATCTGGGTGTCAGCAGCGAAAGAGGTAAAAGAAAATAGGTGGCAGTGAGGGAAGGCAGAGTGTAGTTGTCCAATTGAGCCCGGCTGATAGCTTCCCTCCCTCCCTCAGCATCTCTCACCTTTCCTTTATCCCTTTTCCCCTGGCTGAGAGGAGAAGATGAGCAGGAAGAGTGTTTAATGCTTCCTCCGATGCCACAACAGAATGAGCTGAGCACCTGTACTAGGAAATGAGATATATGCAGATGATTCTGTTCTGTTTAGAATATTTTATTGCTGGGAGAAACTACATTTCTTGTTTTATCAATAAGAGAACTGGTGTCAGGCGTCACACACACACACACACACACACACACACACACACACACAGTGTGATTATTTTAAGGTGGTTTTACTAGAAAACCTGATTTCCAATCTGCTAAAGGGATGGATGAAGTTTTGTAACACATTTTCTGTAATTCAGTGAACTAACTATTTACTACTGATGCGGTTGGTGAATCTGTAACAAAACGATACCCTGTTTGCATATCCAGCAGAAACAGAACTTTATTGCAGTTGTTATTATATATTTGAAGTGTCTGGTCAGTTGACAAATTGAAGTCCAATATGCACTCTCAATTTAGCTATATTTTGGTCTGAACCAACTCCTGAGGGATTTATCAGATTTATTAGCTGTTATATGCTCCACTATGTTGTCCGTCCATAGTTGTGCTGGGCAGATTCTGTACAGTTCATCAAAGCTTTTCCCACTGAAAACAGCTTCCTGTGGTTTGAAACTATGCTAATGAGAGTCGTGAGACTGAACCAAAACAGTAAATTTAGGATCGTAAAAAAAGCAATAACAAGTTAAAAGACAATAAAACAGTTCGTAGAGCTGAGGGGAATTGCAGACTTGGGTGATAATTACCTGCACCAAGGTTTTCGGCTTTGTTTGTGTGTTTGTCTAGAATCCGAATCACAGAGCTGATGCAGTTGTGCTGCATTCATGCAGTGTAGGAATAATCGGAAAAATGTGTTCCTGAAAGGGAATATTCACACACCTTTAAGTCGGAACAAAAGCTCAGCAAAAGATTTGGTACCCTTTTCATTACCCCGATCTGTTTCCTTTGCTCTTCGTTATAGATAGTGTTATAAATATGGGAAACACGCTACACAATAACATCGGCCAACAACACGAGTAGCATGTGAATGCACCATTGTGAATGCACCATTGGCCTTGGGGAAAGTTTGCTCTGTCCGAGCGCCATTCTAGCTCTCTCAGGGTTTATCGCCATGAGTGACACCTTTACATTGTTATTTGAGCCATTGTTAATATAAAGATGTAAAAATGTGGAGATATAAGTATTTAGGTATATTTCAACAACCTAAAACATGATTGCCCTGCGAGCAATAGAACACTTGTGTTTTAATGAACAATGCTATGACAATAAGTCCCAACATTTTACTCAAAACTATCTTATTTTTTTTTCTCCCATATTTTGCTTTTCTTTTCCAATTGGGTTCTAAATGTGGTGTGATCATTTCTCTACATGACAACACAATATATAAATAACTACTTTACACCCGTTAATTAACAATTTCAAAACATTAACCATTTTTGTATGGAGCTGCCTTCAATCAACCACACAAACTTTCATTTTCTTTCCCTGCCACACACACACACACACACACACACACACACGCACACACACACACACACACACACAGACACACACACAAACTAAGCTGCAACACACACACGTATGCACACCACACACACTTTCCTCCAGAGCAAGAGGGGATAAGATTAACCAATAGATACAGTATCCATGCAGCAGCCTCTGCAGCGACGGCGGCCGCGATGAAGCTCTCTCCTTGTTTCCCCCGAGTGTTCTCCATTTATTTTTCCCCTTTATATATTATTCAAGTTCAAATAATTAATTCAGGATATCAAATCAAGATGTAGGAAATCAATCAAGAGCCTTTTTCAATCTGCCTTTCATTATGCTGAACCCCCGGTCCTGGCTGAGCCTTTAGCGGAGCTGGCCTGGACTTCTATAAAGACAGACTGAAACACTTACGTGGCATCCCGTCCGCCGGAGAAGATGACTGCTTCGCTTGCTCGGCCATGCTGAAGTATTTAGGCTGCATCCGATTGGGTGGTTGGAATTATTTTTGTTTAGTGCTGATATAAAAATGAACCACATGGCAGGCTGGGATCTAATGGTCCAGTTTGGTAATGACTTTTTTTTTTTTTTTTTCACCATTCGTAATAATACATTTAGGATATCAGCTGTATTCCACTTGGATGTTTAATTCGGGACAGAGAATGCTTTTACCGAAAAGAAAAGTAACTTTATTGTCTCTACAGAAGTTTTCATGCAGCCACAAAAGGAATAAATGAAACACATCCTCTTTGGATAGACTCCAACTAAAAAAGGATCGGGTGCATTTGTGCAAGATGAAGCATCTTGTAGCCTGAGCAGAGATTAAGTAAAAACAGATGTTATGAAAAAAAAAACATCCCCAGTCACCAGACATGTATACGTATTATCGTCCTCTTTGTGCCCTGTCCTCGTCCCCTGTCTGCTGTCGCCGTGGCCGCCGACTTTATGGGAAACCTGCTCCGATCCCGCTCGGCTCTCTGAAAATCAATAACCCTGGTCGAATGACACCAGGCGGCTGCATCACCTCATCCCCTTTTTGGCGGATACTTTAGCTACATTTGGTGCAGTCTCCCATCTTGAGGCAGACGCAATAATGTTGTGGTAAAAATGTCAGTCAGAGAGCACCGTAGACAGGTAGTAAGTTGTGTGTGTGCATGTGCGTGTGCGTGTGCATGTGTGTGTGTGCGTGTGTGTGTGTGTGTGTGTGTGTGTATGGGTGGAGGGGGCAATTTATTGAAGGAAATTTATCTATATTCGCGTAGAGCCTCTGTGAAGCGGTGATAATTTGCGGTTGTTAAAGTGACACAGTGTTGGTAGGCTGGTTGAGGCGAGGAATGTGGGGGCCAGACCTGATAATTAGAGCACTGTATATCACACACACTCTCAAAGGAGGGATAGAAGAGAGAGAGAGGGCAGGAGAGGTCGGGACACACACACACACACACACACACACACACGCACGCACAAACACACACTCAGGGACACATTTAGAAGCACACACTTGCAAAGGCAGGGTGCGCGGTGGTGTGGACATGCAAGCACACGGACAGTTTGGAGTAAGAGGTCAGAACATTGTGGCGCACACACACATATACAGAGCAGATAAACATATGGCTCTCATTTGCAAAAACAGAACAACAAAACACTTCTCAGGTAAGTGCATAATGGACGTTAATTTAATTTCCTCCTGCTGCTCATTTCAAAGGCATGAGACAAATGTGACTGAAAGTGTAAAAAAAAACCTGCACGCTTGTGCCTTGTGTATTTGAATCATGCGAATCATGTTTTACATCATTAACCATCACTTTGTCCGACACTGCCTCAGAGTAATATGATCTAATTGGACAACAGAGGGACTGGTGCGCAGCCCATAATAAACAATTCAAGATTCCCATGCAAGGTAAAACATCTATTTCCATCGCCAATACACTCACAAAGAGCACGCACATGGTCAATACATGTGCTTTATTTTTCCCATTGAGCCTTTTGGGCGCATTATCAGACAAAGCGGGCCGAGGCGTTAAAAACAAGAGTCGATATGTGTCTGCGATATGAAAGTGAATAATTGTTGTAGTTAATGACCTGTGGGTATTAACCAGAGCCATCTGATGGACCTCTGAGGCTAATTCTGCGACTGGCTCTATCTGGTGTCGGGAGCATTGCTCACGCTATCAAAACAGCATATTAAAAGATTCTGTAGTTTCTGGTGTGGCGCAAACACTTTATGCGTAATATGTATCTGTGTGTGTATGCGTGTGTTTGCCCTTGTGAATTCTCCGTGTGTGTGTGTGTGTGTGTGTGTGGAAGCCTGCCAGTGTGTTGTTTTCCGCTCACGTCCGGCCCCTACTCCTCACACACACAAACCTGTCCAAAGTGTCTGAACTTATTCCATGTAAGATAGCTGGAGCCATTAGCTTCCTGTGACCTTTTACCTCTCTTCCTCTGCCGTCACATTCACATTCTGCCTCGTCTCTGTGTGTGTGTGTGTGTGTGTGTGTGTGTGTGTGTGCATGCATGAATGTGTCTCTGAAAGTGTGTGTTTGACGGCAAAAAAATAAATAAAAATGCTACGAATTTCTACAAGATCGTGCACAAAATGGTAGCCCTTAAAATAACCTTAAGCACTCGTAGACATGTGTAGGTATCTACTGTCTGTGCGCAGTGAGTTAAATGTTAGTGGAGCTACATAACTGCACACACACACACACACGCACCCACACACACACACACACACACACACACGCACCCACACATGCACACACACACATACACACACACGCACACACATACACACACAAACACACACACGCACACACACACGCACGCACGCACACAGACACACACACACACACTCTCTTACACAGACACACACACACACACACACACACATCTCACACACACACCCTCTCTCACACAGACACACACACACACACACGCACACACACACACACATTCTCTCACACAGACACAAACACACACACACACACACACTCTCTCACACACACACACACAGGCATGTATTTTCAATGGATTTTCCTTTTCTTTTATTTGCTGTAATTGGAAAATAATTCAGGCAACGTCAGGAAGAATCGATAAAGAATTAATGAAAGGAGAGGGGGAGTCATTAAAGGCAATAAAGAGGGAGAGGTTATGACGAAGATGGCATCATGGAGAGACACAGAGGAGACAGCCGCTGCTTCTGCTGGATGTGTGTGTGAGAGGGAAAGAAAGAGGGAGTGTGTGTGGGGAGGTTGCAGCTTTTTCGGCTGTAAAAAGCTGAATGAGACATACACAAATATTATTTATTTTCTTTCTTTAAAACTGCAGCAAAGAAGCAAAACATTTTTGTCTCCAGGAGGTGAAAAAAAACAAAACAAAACGTTCTGTAAAAAAATATATAATTTATTTTTCAACATCATTTCGATAGTGCAGCCAATAATTAAGATCACGTAAATAAGACAGCTTTTTATCATTATATCCTTAAATAAAAAGCTCGTCCTGCTCCACTATTTCAACAGCCGGTGTCACAGTCAATCATTCAAAAGGGTAATTATATGACACTGTAACGCTAAAATACCTACAGTCCCTTAATAGGATCGGAGCCATCGAGATTCAACCTTAAGCTTCCATCCCGGCCGCTACCACTCATCTGAGTGCCGTAAAGCTGCCAGAGGAAACAATACTGCCTCTCTCCTCACCGCTGAGGTTAATGGCAAATGGGGCTATGGCTGCCGGTGATATTGTTGGATAAATGATTATTGATTAGGTAAAGGTTGAGCTAATCATTAGGCTTCATCCATTTTACGGACTCTCTCTGTGACCTTTCTGCCTGGCCCTCTTGGATCACCAGGATTTCTCCATACGATGATTTGATCGCCTCCCAGATGGGCACAGGGGAGGAGAGAAAAGAGGGGAGTGGAGGAAAAGTAAAAGGTAGATTAGTGAAAGGGAGCTGTGAAGGAGCAATAGAAGAGGTGAGGACGTAAGGTGGCTGAAGACGAAGAAAACACTTAAATCCTCCACCTGCACGCCCAGTGTGCGGCATTTTACTTCATCCGCACACGTGCTTTGTAAAAATAAATGAACAATCACACCTAGTGGTGTCATCTTGGATTTTTAGAGAGGTAAAAGGTACGTTTGCAAGTCTTTAAATTGCATCAATTGCAGTAAGCAAGTATTTCTTTACTGCACCGAATTCCAATACGAATTGAATACGTGAATACAGATGTGGGCTTTGGAAAAGCGCTGGATGCTTAAGGTGAACATTCAAATCTTCTCAGCGATTACTGAATAGTTTCACATTATAATAGTTAAATAGCTTAACGCTGTATTATTATCTGTAGCAGAAAGATAAATGCTTAATGCTTTTATTATGAGGGAATTACATATAAGACCACTTGCTTATGAATGACAAGCGAATGGACATTATGCATAGTTGGGAATAGGATGGTGGTGTTCACCTCGATGATCACACATGATATAGTTTTGTTTGATGGCAAAAATAAATGACATTAAACACAATATACTGTACGATATTTAATACATTGCATGCACCCCTTGCAATGCATAGTAAATATGACTATTCGTGTTCTGCAATGTGCCAGAGGTGCCAAAAATAACATAGCATTTATTTTCATTTAATGAAAGCAGCAGCTTGGCTTTCTGTTTGGCATCTTTAATGGATCCCAAATAATATAGTCTTGGTTGTCCTTGTCGGGTAAAAATTCTAAATTTCTTAGTATAATACCATGTGCTCATAGATAATCAGGATAAGTTGAACCCAAAAACAATTGTATTCATTTGCACGTCACTGGATTGTTTCTGCATCTCGTCTAAATATTGTCTAAATGCATGGTATATGAGGTCAGAAATTCTGCGTGTCACCATTCAAAAAACTCATGTTAGTTCTCGTCTCATACATCCATCTGTAAATCAGAGTCTAAATTCAAGTTCAGATACATGCTTTAATGCTCCCCTGCGGCTTCTCAATAGCAGCGTTCTTGAGTTACAGTGTTTTATATCAAGCTGAGAGTACAGGCTAAGTATTAGATACACCCAATGTGAAACATCCGCTCTGAAACCTTGACATGGTGACAAGGAAATGCCTTGCTCCTAACAGCTCTATTTATTGAATTGTAACGAATATTCCTGGCAGCGGGACTTTAACCAAACCCAGACTGGAGCTCACATCTGCACCCAATCAGCACGGGAGAAAACCGCCCTGTTCCCGCTCCCTTCCATTTACTCACAAAGTCCGGCACTGGGAAACGGAATGTTTATTTGAAGTAATACTTTGGTCAGAACTACTGGATGGCAATACGTTAGCATTGCTGCATGCATAATTGGCACTTGAGAATGGTGAAGAACATGATTTTTTTTTCTCTTCCTCTCAGTGCTGCAACAACTGAAAACTGTGGATGTGAATGTAAAGCGCCACTTTTTTCCATCCAGTTTTGCTTGTGCACATGCTATTCACCTTACCTAATGTGACCTGAAACTGCTCTAAAACATTATTCAAGACTTTAAATCGTCTTCAAATCTGTGAATCGTGGTGCCGTTATGGCAGTATCGTGTACAGTGCTGCATGTCAAATACAAATAACACACTGCATATCGAATCTTCCATCTTTTTATTGATTTGTTTTCCAATAATAGGACACAGTACATTTTATTTAAATAACTTTTTCCACTGTGTATTTATCTCCGATGCCTTTACAAGCTAACACACTCCCCCACTTCTTTGAGAGAGAGGCCTGATGTCCAGCTTTGTAATAAGCAGAGCGAGCAGGACTTAACATACAAGTCAATAATGCGGCATGAAGAGGCTTAAATTATACTGCAGACACCAAGCCATGTATGCATGTAGGCCTATACATACACGGTGACACACACACACAGGCATGCACCTTAAATAAGCATTTGCACAGCCAGCACGCAGCGCCGCACGCACAACTGAAAATAATAAAAGAGAACTGATGATTGAATAAACACACACACACACACACGTAAAATATGTTCTGTATCTATCTTTTGTCTTGCATTGGAGATGGATTCAAAAATTAATGGAATTGTGTGGTTCTCCCTGCAATCCTGGTTTTGAGATATTCAGATTCAAAGTTTTTACATCTTTGATAGTGAAAATAGTCCTCTTTTAATAACAGGAATCCGAAAATATAATATAGAAATCCAACAACATTTTTAAATGGGCTTATTCAGATAGAACCTTCTGGTACCAAGAACTAGTTTTCTGTTTGGAATGGTGAACTCTCTGCTCAGGCTTAATGCTTACTTCGTTTCCATGCGTGTAACCAACGTATTAATTACTAAAAAGAGCTATGATTTAAGATAGTTCAGCACAGAAACAGCTACATATTAAAAACTTTTTTGTGAGTTATGACCAGACACCAACTGTGTTAGGAGCGCTGTAGAGTTTAACTAAAATGTTAAACTTGCATTTGTGTCAGGTTCCTAATTTAAAAAGCTTGGACTTGGCAAAGCATTACGTTGAGTTACTTATTAAAAACAGGGATTCTTGCCAACAAACATTAACGTAAGATGTGTAACTGTGTACAGTGTAAGCTAGTGGTGACGATCAGCTGTTCAGGTTAAACAAGATAAAAAAATCACATTCAGCTTAGTTGGCATTTACATTAGTGTCATTAAACATAAAACGGCTGTTCAAATCACTAAAAGTGCTGCAAGGTGTGACTTAAATATGCTTTTTTTGTTGCTTCCAGTTCCCCAAAGAACAAACTTAAAGAGTTTCTCCAGCGCACTTATCAAGAACCAGCTTTTCTCAGAGTCTAATGTCCCCAACAAAGTTGGAACAAAGTGTTATACGGACATTCAGGTTCTGGGACGATGACTCCTCATGACTTTGTTGATCTCTGACTTTTTCTGTAGCACAGCTCTGAGAATGACATTTGTGGTTCTGAGTGAAATATCTCAATATATTGACTAAATATTGGATGGATTGCCACAACCATCAGTACAGACATTCATGTTCCCCTCAGGAGGAATCGAGCGCCATCATCAGGTCAGATTTTCCACATCGTTTATCACCAGATATCTGCAAATCATCCTCAGTTGTACTTTGTGTTTAATGCAATCAAGTGTTAGCATAATGCCACATTCAACTATGAATATAGTAAACTTTGTAACTGTTAAGCATCAGCATGTTAGCATTGTCATTGAACTTATATTTGTATAAATAACGGCCTTTGGTATGATAAGAAAGTCAGATAGAGCCTCATAATTCTAAGGTTTGCAAAATCACCGTAACAAAGTTACATTTTGATTATGTTTCGGATTCATTGTCCTTTAAGCAGCTGAGCTGACACAGTGCTGAAAGTACTTTGACACACACTGAGACTCGGGGATGATTCCAAGACAAAGCGATGTGCTCTCAGACTATATTGGTTTAATTCTCTTCAGGCTATTCTGTAGGTGAAAGTCAATTCATCTGCACTTCTAGTCATACCCTCTCTTTGCCAAGAAAAATAAATCCTTCACATTCTGCTCACCATCTGAATATTGTCACTCTCTCCTTCCCTCGTCCTCTGTCCTATATCCCCCCCCCCTTTCTTCACCTCTTCTACCCCTGCCGTCTTTCATTTAAATATTTCATCCAGTTGTCTTGCGGCCTCTACGGCTTGCCAAGTGTCATCTAGATCCCAGGGCCCGACACTAAAATGGAGCACGGAAGTCATTTTTAGAGGCGTGTGTGTGAGGAAGAGAGAGAGACAGAAAGAGAAAAGGAAAAGGGGAGTGGGATGAGGAGGAGAAGCAGCAGCTCGGCTGGAGTCTGAGACATCGGGTAGTGATAAGAAGTGAAAAGGTGGAGAAGACATGCGAGTGATAACTAATGTACTTCCTGTGTACTTCCTCTTCTCCCCTGTCAACCGCTCCCGCTGCCAGCACCCCCTCTCTCCTTCAGCCTAAAAGATATAACTGATGTGTGATGTATTGTTTGTGTGTGTGTGTGTGTGTGTGTGTGTGTGTGTGTGAGTGCGTGTGTGTGTGAGTGTGAATCTTGGGTGATCCGACATGTGATCTAAAGGAGTTGGGTGTGACTGTGAAGATGTACATTTATGTGTCTGTCGGACAAACTGATGGCTGATGCGGAGTGGTGTGTGTGTGTGTGTGTGTGTGTGTGTGTGTGTGTGACTGATGGGTGATGTGAAAGTGGGGTAGTAAGGGATGACATGGACAGATGAGAGAACGAGGGGGGGGGGGGGGGGGGGGGGGAAACTTCTACTTTAGCAAAGAGGGATTGAGTGTTTGCTCTGTTTAACAGTGTGTTTTCTTTGCACCTATGTGTGCGTGCGTGTGTGTGCTTACTGTCTCTCATACCCTGGTAGACTGTTGGTTCCGTTTGAGGTCAAATGCACTGCACGATAACGAATGATCTCGCAAATCTCTGCACCGGCAACACAGGGAAGAGGAAGCAGACGGATGCGATTGCGACGACGAGGTCACAATCGAAGTCGCCCGTTTGTCCTCGTGGCAACACCTACTCCTGTTGTGGTTTCGATTGTAGCAGTGAAAACACAACGACAAACACGATTTGGCTTTTAACACTTTTCTGCCTGCGTTGTCAGGCTGACATGCATCGCCTCCCGCCACAGCCCCATTCACCGTGGTATGATGCGTACGAGTCACACCCGCTCTACAGTACGTTATTATTTGACTCCGCAGGGATCCCTCTCACCCCCAGTGTAAACGGTTTGCTTCTGTCACTACTGTGTGCGTTAACAGATGAACTTGCGATGTTTTATAAATAGAGAATAGAGGAATTGAATAGTTATTATATAGTTATTGATAGTTATTATAAAATGTGTCTTGTTGTCCACCTTAACAGTTACTAATACAGTACCGATTGATATTACCAAATAATAATAAGAAATCTTTTTTTTTTTTTTCACGTTCTTAAGTCTGCAATACAGAACTACGACCGGTGTCATATCACACCTATGCAGCTACAAATAGAACGACACTGGCATCAGACATGATCCATCGGGACATTTTAAATAAACAGAAAGAAAATGTACATAAATACTTCACATACTATTTTCTTTGCTTTAGAATGTGGTTATAGCACCTTATAGTTATAGTTACAAGCACTCCTAAATATTAATTATGCTTTAAACAATAAACATAGCATATTATAAAGCATTTATAATGACTTATGAGGTCAAGTATCCTAATACTTCATAATTGCTGGTCACTCACTGACTTTTTTTTTGCAAGGATCATAGTGCATTATTATATACTATTACATTTTTTATAACGCATTATAATGTGATTATAAGTTGCTTTAAGTGGTCATTGTTGAAGTAATGAAATTCATGAGCTATATGCACATATAATACATTCCAAGATGTTTAGAAGTTGTCAGTGTTTGCTTTAAGTAAAAAAAAAATCATTCAATCTAAGTGAGTGACTGAGCAGCAATAATGAAGTGTTAGGATACTTGACCTTAAACGTCATAATACAATGCTTTATAGTGTGTCATGATTATTACTATAAAGCATCATGAATATTTTAAAACTAAAGTAAAACTAAAATGTTCTACACTTCTCTAACCTTTGCGTTTTCTCTTGTGAAATACCACGTTATATTATGTTTTTTTTTTTTTTTTTATCTCTTACGGCTTCAAACAACTTTTCAAATGAAGCGGTCTCAAAAGGGAAAATCACTATTCAACCCAACTCAAAGGCATGTGTCACAATCAAAATAGTCTGAGAATCACTGTATAAACCTATATTCATTAAAGGCCTTTAATCCTTAAACACCCGTTTCAGTGCATGGAATTGGATTTTTCCCAACCATGACTCTATCATTCATGAAGACATATTATTTTTCCTTTACTAATTTGTATTTCTTTAACTCTGTCATTTATTTTTCAAGCCGAATTTCCTCACAAACATGAAATTGGCCAACGGAATCATCCAAAATTATAATTAATATCATCGTAAGTGGAAGTTGAAAATGTACAGCATGTTTAAAAATACATAAAATATTTAACTTAAATATTTAAGTTCATAAAAAAATGTGATTTGGTTGAAATAACAAAGTACGTGAAAAATATATAATACTTTGAGTTAACTCTTTTGGTTTCACTTTCATTATCATTTTCTTGAACAGCGCCAAACAGAAACAAGTTTAATGATTAAGTGTTGCACTAAAAAAGAGTCATGGTCTCACATGTACTAATAGAGTAATGCAAGGAAAATAGATCTTTTGTAACAAATACAAACAGCTTGGAATGCTTTTCATTTTTAGGGCTCTTTTCATTTGCCTCACTGACACACACACACACACGATAACTTACCCGTGTGTTTCTGTGTGTATGACGCTTCTGTTCCACTTGCCAGGCTGCTCACTGACCCCCCACATGTGTGTTTGACCTTTCAACTCTGTGCTTCCCCCTCTGGAGAAAGGCCCTCTGATGCACCTTCCTTTGTACATCCAAACACACACACAGACACACACAGACACACACAGACACACACACACACACACACACACACACACACACACACACACACAAACACGCACACACTGATCCATCCTTTGAGTGTGTGGATTTAGCCATGCGGGGCCGACTCCGGTCAGGCTTCTGGTCATCCCCAGTAACAGATAAAAGGATATATCACTTCCTCAATCCCTAAAACCACAAGTGTGGGCTGCTGGAGATGCACACACACACACACACTAGGCACTGAGCTCCTGTGTCCCCCGCTTAGCACTTGATCCTCTCTCTGGGAGGTTGACACTTCAGAGGGAAAGCCTTCACAAACTGCCTTGGACTACACACAGACACACACACACACACACACACACACATACACACAAACACACACACAGCCACCTACACACACACATGCGCTCAGACCCTTCACAGAACATACAGTACATCCCTGCGAGAGTCCAAAACCTCGGAGGCCTGTTCATGGTGATCTGCTGGTCAGCGTCTGTTTACTGTCTAGGACGCTGCTTCCTATTTCCCCGACCATCAGTCATCACTTGCCCCACTGACGATCCAAATCAGCATTTGAGGTGCAGGACACATCAAGAAAATGTGTCCAGTAAACTAAATATCCTAAAGCTAGGACTGTTGGGGATAATGACGTGAGCATATTGACCTCTCCTCTGGCCTCCCCTGGGGTAGGGCAGATTGTCTAGCAGTGAAGTGCTAATTCAGACAGGCATTGAGCAGATGTCGATGTCAAGTCAGCTTGCATCTTTGGGGGGCCCAAGGGCACCTGACTGCCAGTGTTTGTAAGGGAGATGGCGTGGCCACTGCACCCTGGGGTGCCTGCATTTAATACGGTGTCCTATCTACTGTTTGTGCAGAGGCGTTTGTGCAGAGGCATATGGATGTTGGTTCAAGAAGAGGTCAGTGTAAGTTTATGTAAGGACTCCCACTCAACACTATTTCCTACACATAGACCTAGATAATATACATTTAATTGTATTTATTAACTTTAGGTGATAGGTAACAAATGAAAGGAAAACCCAACATTAAGTTCCTTAGTGAGGACATCATGAGCCTCCAGAACAGCTTCAGTCATAGATTCGGCAAGGAACTCGACTGGATGGATGAACAGGATTCTCCTAAAATATATTCCTTTTTTTCCCGCTTATTTAAAAAAAATGTATCTCCCACCGGTGACAGCAAAGGCCATAGCATATGATTCATGTAATGTTTTAACAGTGAACCTGTGAAAACATCTGTAGTTGTTGTTTATCTACTTTTGTTATTTTGGTCACCACCTTTATGTTTTAAAAGGCATTGGCTTCTTAAAGTTCGACACTAGCTGTTTCCATTCAAATATAATGCAAATTTTAACAGATTTTCAAAAGAATTGGCAAAACAAAATGTGAAAGGCTGCTTGTTTCCATCCACTACTGTTATGAGATTAAAGTATTGCAAAACTCTTTTTTCACCAAGAATTTTCGGATTTCCACTCAGGGTTTTTATGCGGCAATTAAAAATATGCATAAAAAGAGGTGGATGGAAACGTACCTACTGTGAACCCTCTGTCAGAACAGTAGATCAAACACAGCTTGATGTACCGTTCAATATATTTCTAACATTTTGGTTTAGCTCTTACGCTAGTCAGCCTTGACTTCTTTTGACTAAAGAAAAGTTAATCATGTTTAAGTTGCCATGCAACTAATATTTTAGGAAAAGCAAAGGAAATACATTGGCCGTGAACATTTTGCAGATACTCGTAAAGACCTTGGAATTTCCTAGATTGATTTCTACATACCATAAACCCTTATCATAAACTATAACTAATACTAATTCAACACTCTAACCTAAACCTGACAAATACAAAAAGACACAGATGCTCCCAATGCATACACAGATACATACTCAGTTTTTGATATGTATGCAGAATCAAGCTTCCCTTTTGTCACATCATGGCCTCTCATAAGAGAGGCAGCATCGGCATTGTCACAGAAGATAAACGTGTGCCCATATCTTCGCTCACTCTTCCTTTACTTCACTTTCTCTGTATCTCTCTACCGCCATTACATTCTCTCCTCCCATATAGCAGGTATCTTTTACAGGATAGTGGTGGGGTGGATTGGGTGGAGGAGGGAGGCTTTGGCATAACAGCAGGGAGAATGTCAGAGTAAGATAAACACTGGGTGCAGCTGAAGTGGCTTTGGAATCAGCTCGGACTGACGTGACCAGAGTATCAGCCCGTTATTTGTATCCACTGTGTGGAGTGGCTCCCACGCACTCGCTATACATCCTGAAATATACAGCATTTGACTCCTGAGTGTTTCTGTAACCTGCTATGTTTGTATAGCCTGCAATATCATAATAAACTTGATCACAGTGAAGCTGCTAATGGTAGCTAAGTTCGAAGAGCTAATAGGCCTTTTTCACAGAAGACATTTTGACACGTCACGTTAGGAAAAGTGTAAATATTGAAATGAATGAATGATGAATTAGCTAAGCAGCTAATACCAGATACAAGGAACCTATAATCAAAGCTGATTATAGTTTCCTGGTCACATGCATGCTTGGTCACGGTCGCTCTCTCTGGCTTTAAAATGATCTCTCTGCGCACTGTGGACAAATTTGTTGAGGTCCTCGCCATTGCACATGTGTCAGAGCTGGATATTAAGGAGCTGTGGGTGGCATTTGGGACTGGCAAGAACATTGGATACATACCTTCCCACGAGATTGCCAAGTCTCTGGATCCTGACAAATCAAGTCAGCACCTGTGGAGCCATGTACCTAGAAGTACACTGTTGGGGCCAAGCACTTAATGTGGCACCACATATGCCATTACCAACAGACTGGGGTTAGATGGACCCAAGCAATTGGAGACCACTCTTGCTCAAAGGATTACGCTTTTTAAAGTCTACTCAACATGCTTGCAAAAGAGTTGATATTATAGTAATATTAAGTCTAGCCTAGGTTCTCAGATGTACTTCTCACAATGTTACTGAATTTACCATAAACTATTTACCTGAACAGTTAATGAGGTCATAAGGATGATGCAAAATACATAATAAGGTTATGGCGGAAGGGAAAATGGCCGCCACATGCCGTTTTCGTGATTGTTCCATTTCTGGACATGTTCAGGGACCAAACTGGAGAAGTGTACCAAATATTATGCTGTTATACAAAAGGGATTATAATTTTCACATATCACCTGGACTACATTGAGATCTGAGAGGTTTTCTCTTTTTCCCCCTTTCCCAATCACCTGTGTTCATGTGTGAAGCCAATACACTGCATTAGCCTGGAAATGGTAACAGTAAGTATTGGATATAATGAAGAAAATAATAGCCTTGGGTCTTGTGTTGTGGGTTGCGGCCTCACATTTGGCAGTACAAGGGGTTCAGCGGGGTCAGATCTAAAAGGAAAATGATGGATTATTACATCTTGACTTTTATTTTTATTCCATCGGACATTGGTTTTATTGGTTATGATAACATTGTAATCAAGAAGTATTGATCTGCACAATGAAAGCTGAATTGACATGCAGTGTTCCTTTAAAGAAGGGCCTCAAACTGAGCCAGGCAAACAAACACAAACTCCATCTGGGCTGGGTTTCAAGGTGCATGGCATACTGGTGCATTTAAGTTAGCGCTAGCAAATACAACTCTTTCGTAACAATTCTTTTTTGAATTAGATATAAACGAGATCTACACCGGCACATACTGCCTCCAAGAAATAGTCTTATGGACCTACTTCACACTTAGTTCTGCGCTAAATTATCAAAATGAAAGCATTACAACGTTAAACAGGGTTACACACTAATTTGAGTACTGTGCTACAAAGTTTTGCTTGCTTTAGGCAATGCATGTGGTAATGAATACATTTTCCTCTCTGGGCTTACTGTATCTGTGTGCGTTCAGCTTAGATCATTCAGCACTAAAGACTTGACTCTCCTCAATCTGACTCAACTGCGGTTGATACCAGCTTTATACATTGAGAACCACTGCAAGCGTGCCGAAGAACTACGAGAGAGTTGGGAGAGTAAAAGCGAGTTTTAGTGCCTGTTGGTGGCAATAATTGTTTTGCGTTTTGATTAAAATACTTGCTATTTTGCTATTTTACAGATGCCTGAGTGACTGCAAATTACAAATAGTCTGAACCCCGAATTTGAACTCATATTGTTCGGTCTATTTCATAAAGCACCTAGTATTAAAAAATTGGTACCAACAAGCTTGTAATCGCCTCAGGGTCATGTACCCCCCAATATTTGTAAGCTATTTTATTTCCTCTCAATGTTCAGTGTTAAATCGATCCCAAAACACACTGGATGCATAGCTTTCACTGAACTCCTCTTGCTTCTTGTTGGTGCCACGTTCGGTGTGCACAGCTCAGGAGTGTGTGCCAAAGTTGTTGGTCATTCTGTATCCTCTGTGCGCCAAGCATAGATCTTTAATACACAAGTTGATTGCTCGCATGTCTACACAAGTAAAACATAGTATGCTTAAACCATACCATAACTGATGCACATGTTACCTATAAAGCAGTGGGTTACTGATCTTGGTGAGCACATCTGGACTGTTGTTTTTCACTGTTACAGGCTTTAAGATGATCCAAGTTTCACTCAGTCACTTGTCCAGTTTATCGTTGTGTTGGGTGGCAACTCTGAAACATGCATGCGCCTCTGTCTCTGGCACATGGTCCCAATTGCCCTGTGCCTTTGTTCTGTGGTTTGCTGAACCTCCAACATGTTGCTGCTAGTTAAGGAGAAATACATAGCATTGGACCTTTTTACCAAAACAAGCTCTGATACAGATGTTGTTCCAGTTGGGTGTGTGCATTTGGATAGAAACAAGAACCAAACTGACCAATTGTTTACTTCCAGAGTGTGACTGTCTGAGGAGCCAAGCCAACCTGCTAATTTTGGGGTGGCCAATTTCTGATTTAAGTAATTGGATTGGTGGTAATGGAATGGGACCCTACAAACAATCTTGCACTTTCTTATTATAAAAAATTGCTAAAATGTCAAATTAATGCCCACAACATTAGATTAGATTTCCCTAAATGGAATTCTTAGTTTAAAAATAAAAGTAAAAAGTGGGAGCAGCAGTAGCTCAGTCCGTAGGGACTTGGCCTGGGAACTGGAGGGTTGCCGGTCCAAGTATGGAACTTGCTTGCTATGAACTTGCCGAGGTGTCCTTGAGCAAGGCACCGGACCCCCACACTGCTCCCCGGGTGCTATAGTATATAAATAATAACTGCCCACTGCTCCTAATACTAGGATGTGTTAAATGCAGAGTCTACATTTAACTGTGTGAGCTGTTCTGTGTACATGTGTATGACCATTAAAAGAGGATTGAAATCCTCCATTTCCATTCCAAATACAATGAAACATGAAAATCATCAAGAGGAAATGTTTTAATGAAATGCTGTTACACTATCAATTAATATATGCAGGCACGTGTACATGTACTTCACACAATTTAGGTAAATATGTTTTAAAGCCAGAGATGCCACCACTCCTTACACAACCTTGTGTGACTTCTGACTTTATTTTTTAAATCCCCGTCATCATTCCTTTACTGTATCCTTCACTGGCTTTTGCATCGTCCCATTTTTTTTCCCTTTCATTTGCTTATAATGAAGCTCTCTCTGTCTTTGCTGTCTTTTTTCCTCCTGGAAGTGATTGGTGTGTCTAAACGACAAGGGAGGGATGGTTGGGAGAGGCCCTACCATCCTCATGTAGAACATAATTAATAAAGGCAGCCCATTCCAATTTAAGAGGCTGATTAATGCAACAGATACTTTACAGCATGGAGTGGACCGTCTCTCTACCTCTCTCTTTCTCTGGTCATGACAGCATAGAGACAGAGCATGACATTATTAGGCTATGGCACATTATGCTTGTAATAAAGCTTTGAAGACAGATTTTTCATTTAGATTTTTAAGTCTTACAGTTGCAATTACAAATAACGACCACTAGTTCAGTTTTTGTCTTTTTGCTGATGATACACTCATTTACTGCCATGCTGTACACCTTGTAAAAACCAATGGGGAAAAAAAGGGAAATCAAGCAAAACAAACATTTTATATGTGACTTTAAATCTGTCCAAATAATCTACAATTGTTTCCTGTTTTTGTTGATGTTCACAAATTTCATTCAGGCCAAATATTCTGAAAATAAAGCACTAATTTCCAGGATTTACTTAGGTAACAAGTGATTAATTTACGTGTCAATAAGATGCTTTTCACCATCACTGTAATGCCAGGAACCAAGTTTAAGACTTTGAATAAATAAATGATTATAATACAATATAACCAAGGATGAATAACCTTGAGTGAACTTAACTCCTGTAGAAAAGTAACAAATCATTTGTGTTACTCCAGACAAGATTCACAGACATATTAAAATGCCACACACATTTGAACAGAATATTTTACCACATCTCTACCCAGGACCCATTTTTGACGAAAATGTTGATGTCACTGAATGTCTAAATTGAAAATCAGCAGTTTGCCATCAAAACTAAAGTGTGACTAAAATTAGGACAGAATCACATTCATTGCTGCAGCTCATGTTTCCATATTAATATTTCTTCCGATCCACCTGAGAAACGTTTTCATGTATTTGCGTACTTCATTTGAACTCAATACGTTTATTTAATAATTAAAAACGCTGGCCTCTTTGTCAAAGAACAAGCCTTCATTTTATTTTTTTTATGTCTTTCCCGTAAAAAAAAGGATCAAAACTAATAATGAACGTATCCCCCACACACCCCCCCCACACACACACACACACCACACACACACACACACACCTCTCTCTCCCCAATTTCTACACAGTCCTCTGCAAATATGCCAAAAGCATTTTTTTTTTTTTTTTGTAAATTCATAATAATAAAACAACTATTGCCTGTATATGCAAAGCTTAATTTAGGTTAATAATCTGTGTCAAAGAGAGGGCAGAAAAGTTAATAGAAGTGGACTAAGATTGTTGGTTTTGGCCTTTTCATGGGATTTGTTTACCAGAACAAAAATATAGTATATATATATACTATATATATGGTGCTTAATCCTTAAGTCTTGACTAATACTAATTTTTTCCTTTGTGATCAACTGAATTGAATTTTTTTGATAATACAGCTAAATTACATTTTAAGCTGCGTATTTGGATGTACTGTCACACTTTAAAATGTGCACAACATTTTTACTTTTCACTTGGGGGGTGTGGGGTGTGTAGTGAGCTGCATATATGCAACATGTGTTTGTTTGTACCCTCCCTTTGTGTTCTTTGATGATGCTACTGTTTTAGTTTGCTCCCCATTTAAAAGCCAAACATACACAAATAGAAGTGTTCACCTACACCTACTACTAGCATACCTAATATTTAAACGATTTATATAATTGCTAGTACAACTACTGCCCCTGCCTCACAGATGACGATAGGGAAAATAACTAATCAATAAGAAACAGTGCTGTGCTCTTGTTTTTGAATGTTTCTCGGTAGAGCCATGCAATCTGAGACTGTGAAAGGTCAAATGTAGTGATCCTTGTTTTCGTGTAACATATTGCTTCAAATAAATTAAATAAAGAAAAACAGGTAACTGGTCTTTTTCATTTACATTTTTTGTTATTTAACGAGGAGCTCCCCGGGGCTTTCCAATGAGCCCTGGTGGTCCCTGAACCTGACTTTGAGAAACCACTATTTTCAAGTAGTCTAGCCAATGAAGTACAGTAATGGAGTGTAGTGGCCTGAAGTGTAGCTATGAAGTCTTCCCTAATGACTCTAGCACATGGGTGTCTGGCTTTCAGCTCTCTCATTAACGTGACTGGACACTGTATACTATGTGGCTGTGTGTGTGTGTGTGTGTGTGTGTGTGTGTGTGAGAGAGACGGTGCTGTTTGCCAATTTAGAAAGGCTTAAAGTGCTCCGGTGATCTCATCTCCTCTTAAGTTTGCTCACCCTGTGGCTGTGTGTGTGTGTGTGTGTGTGTGCGTGTGCGTGTGCATGTGTTTTTGCGAACGCACACCTACACAACTTACTGTGTACTTACATGTAGAAAAGTACACTTCATGCACAGGTGAGGGATGTCTTTCATTCTCTGGCAACTGGAAGGATGGAATGTGTGTCGCCTCCATTTTCTCACTAAGGAGTAAATGTTTCGTAAATGTTTCTATTTAATTTTTTTGTTCCAGCTACAGATGTTGCAGCTCTGGTTTAGGAATAAGCAAGACCTGTGTGTGTGTGTGTGTGTGTGTGTGTGTGTGTGTGTGTGTGTGTGGTAAACAGGGTGGTTTGCTCTGTGGAAGAAGGAATTTCCCCCAGCAGTCCCCATCAGTAATAGTGCCTGTAATGAGCTGCAGCTGTCAGCGTGGTTTCCGCACACACACATGCGCACAAAACACACACATGTACACAGTGAGGAGGAAGCAGTGACTCACTCAGCAGTGCGCCGTCACACTGTACGCTGATAAACAGTGTAACTCATCAGACTTGCATCAGACATAAGACACAAACATTTCCAGAGGAAATACCTACTCCTGAAAATATCTGAGCCCGTGAATTAACTTTTACAGTTTATGACTTTTGCAACACACAGTTGGTGCTCCTCACTTAAAGATACGGCGAAATGAAAGAAAAGAAAAGTTATTATTTGGCCTGTTCCGCTATTTTGAAATATAAGATAAATGTCCGTGTCCCTTATTGTCTTTGTTCTAAAAAAAATGTTCATGTCTCGTCGTTGCATTAAGGGACATCCATCAATTCAATCGTTTTGCGCTACAAGATGACCCCGGCCTCGTCACCGTGACGGCTGTAGGAATCATGGGTCGCAGGTGTGTGGGTCTTAACAAAAAGGTGCATGGCTGCAGTGTAACTTCTCCCCCGTCCTCCCACCTCCCGATCTAACGACGCGGATGAAGGAGGCTAAAGGGGCTGTCGTTGTCAACCCTTGTGTTCAGTGTGGGGCTCTGGAAAAGAAAAAGCAAAAGAAGCTCAAACAGCTCAGAAAACATACTTAACATTGTTTTATCAGCTCGATACTTAATGACTCTGCTAATGTTATAAGAATTGCTTGTACACATAATATTTCTGTTTGGGTCTCAGACAGTAAATATGGTCAAATTCAATATATTTTCACTTGCTCTGTATCTGTGATTGGTGTTGACAGTATTTCTCTATACAGCACTACCCCTGCAAAATCCCAAATAATGCATGCAAAGCCCATCTAACACATGCAACGTTGTGCGGTGTTAATAACAATGCATCACGGCCATTTCAGTATTTTGTGACCTTCATCCAATGTGCAAGCTTTTTCTACTTTTCGGGTTTTAGGTGTCAGAAAATAATAAGAAAAATATTTGCAAGGAAAAAATGGGTTCATTATGAAATAAGTGTTAATATGTGTTGCATATACAGCAGTGGGGACCGTGGGAACCCAAACAACGAGGAGCCATTTTCAATAAAACACAAAGAGTTGACAATAGTAACTTGACTTTTTACCGACACATCGTAAACCTGCCTTTTGGTTTTTGGTTGTCTGGGTTGGAATTAAATTAAGTGGGTGCTTTGATTTCATTATTAGAACTATAACTACTATCATGGACCATCTTCACGTGCTTTCTTTATATGATCAAGTTGTTCATTTGTACCTAGGTCATGTGGGAATCATTTCTGTTTTATCACACAGAATATTAGCAGAGGTGCCAGTTCATAATATTGTGCAAACAACCTAATTACAAGGGTGTCTTATAAGTACCAGTACAGGATACACAAACATCTAGCTCCTGACTCAGGCTATGCTAATGAAGCATCTCTGGCGCTCCCTAAAAGTTTCTTGTCACTGACCCACCAGGCTTCCCAACATGTCATTCTGCTAATTTGGCTTCTTTTCCGCTTAAAAACAAAAAGCACAGCCCACGAAATATGGAAGAAAAATAATGAAGGCACCTTCATCACCAGCCCAGCTGAGATGTGGCTTTGTGCTTTGACTGGCCTGGCCCTTGCAACCTCTGCCAACATTTTTTCTCATTTCACTCTAACTTTGTAGATCAGACTTTAATTTTGAAGCGCAGACCGCAGGACAGTGATGAATAGGCTACATCAAGGAGGGCTTAAATTACCCCTCTCCCTGGTGGCAACACTGACCGCAAGGAGAGATGTGTGTGCACGTGTGTTTGTGTGTGTGTGTGTGTGTGTGGTGACCCAGTAACAGCAGACAGAGAAAGAAAGAGGGCTGGTCAGCACTTGCCCTCTCAACCCTGCTAGCTCCGCAGCACACCCAACTATGTAGGGGGGGGGACACAGGGGAGAGGGAGAGAAAGAGAGCATGCACTCAATCTTTTTCAGCTTCTCATGTCAATGCGTTGTCTTGTTTTTGGTGGGACTTTTTTTTTTTTTTACTTTTAAGGTTATTTGAGGAGAGTCCAACCCTGGCCTCCTTTTTTTCTCTCTGTCTGTCTCTCCATGCAAATAGTGAACACCACCGTCAGCGGAGAGTTTTAGAGATGGCAGCTCAGTTATCGACGAAACCTTAACACCACATAATAAAACAGTCCGTCTCAAACTGAGGTGGGAAAGGCAGGAGGGTTTGGCCAACAGCCACAGGCAGAGCCTAAGGCTGAGAGGAGAGGGGGGGGAATCAAAAACAGGGTGACAAAAAGCAGATTTCTTGGAGGATAAAAAAAATTAAAAACTACATCAAAGAAAGTAAAAACTAAAGAAGGAGTTTACAGGATGCTTGTGGACTTTAAGCGTGCCCACCTTAATAAAGAGATGACCCCCCCCCCCAATCTTCTTTCTGCATTTCACACTGAAGGAGAAATACGTATTTCTAGAAAAAAATAAATTTTCCTCAGAATTTATAGCAGTGGGAGGTTTGAGAGAAAACTTGTATAAAATTTGTAAAATTTGTAGAATTCGAGCATGCTTCCAATTGAACTGTACATGCGAGCTAATTTGGTGACCTACACAATCATCAAGAGTATTTATCCGTTTTTGTGACACTTTGTCTCATGTTGAGAACAGATGAAACGATTTAGGGGCTGCACTCTAGTTTAAGGTTTAGGGTTTAGCGTTTCTTTCTCCCTTTTTTTTTCATTTCATATATCTCCGCGTTTTTTCCCAGCTGCACCGTGGACTGTCCCTCCCCCTGGCTCTTTATCCAGCCTACTAGAAACCAGTATGCCGTGAAGCCGGTGCGCCACGCCGCCTCTCCACGCCAACGTGATCATCGTAGAAGGAGAAAAAGGAGGAGAAAAAAAGAGGAACTCGCGAGCGGTGTAGAGTGGTGGGTTTCGGAGATAAATCACAGTAGTTGTGTTCTAAACCTCCCCCTGTTTATACTGAATCGAGTACATGCGTTTTGGGAAGGGGGGTATTCACCAAAGCTTTAAATCTGGACTATCACAAAGTCCCTGCAGCTAATAGAATGTGGCATTGGAACTTTAAAAATCCAAAAATGGGTTTTTCTCATAATACGTCCATGTGATCAATGTCGTGTTTGCAGGTCACCAAAATACAATCTTAAAACATTTTTTTTTTTTTAAACATTGAATATTATTGCTTGCGTGAATGTCTGCGCGCGTTATGTTCGTGCTTAGGTGATCTATGTGACTTGACCCAATTTCGATTTATTAGTACTAAATAGCATCAATATGAAAACGACAGGATCGAATTTGGACTCACCAACTCAGTCCAGCGTGAGTGCCAAAGCCGTGCCATGCGTCCGTGGAGAGGGTTTTGGAGCTCCGACTTGTGCGTAAAGACAGCAGCGGCAGAAGGCAGAGGCGAGGTCCCGATTCCCTCACTACAGCCCAACTTCAGCCCAAACACACACACCACCCGGGACACTGAGCTAACACCAGACCTTTATGAGTAAAACAGAGGTTTCACACACACTGGATGGCTTCGCTCTTAAGCCTCATGGAATCT
The DNA here is from genome assembly GCA_943590825.1 of Bovichtus diacanthus. Classification (NCBI taxonomy): domain Eukaryota; kingdom Metazoa; phylum Chordata; class Actinopteri; order Perciformes; family Bovichtidae; genus Bovichtus; species Bovichtus diacanthus. Next base: position 315,664 of record CALSBV010010642.1, read on the forward strand.
GGAGGTGTGTACACTGATGGCACGTTTCAAGCTTTGCAAATTGTTGGTGTAATCAATATTTTAATTGTTATTTTATTGTTATTGTTAATATGATTAACTTCATCACTTCATTTATTCATTTCCCCCAGGTGCTTTAAAGAGAATATCTGGCTCAAACACTCAAATATAAGTCATCCACGCCCTTAGTCACACGCGACCCTGCCTTTAGAGACTCCGCGTCCGATAACTCCAGCGAATATGACACCCCAAATGTATTTCTCTATATGATGCACGTTGGTTTTAGAGGGAATAAGTACATATGTCACCAGTGGAACTTGAATGTCACAGTTAAATTAAATTAGTTGTAATATCAGTGAGAATATGAAAACGCACCAGCGCTCTATACTGTGATATTTATGTTACAGGTCCACTGGCAAGAATGAACAATATTTGACTTTTGATAATATTTGCGTGATGCAGTAGTTTGTTTGTGTGTGGTAGAAGTGGGACACTAATTTAAATGGTGGTGATTTGCTCATGTAGTTTATAAAAAAAATTTTTTTAAAAACGTTTCATAAAAAAGAAAAAGAAAAACAGGAAACGAACCTCTGCATCGCGCGCAAGCCCATCCTCGCACTATTGACTTAAAGTTATTTTTCACACTAATCTTTTTTTTTTTTTTTTATTAAATAAAAACAAGAGATAATGATGCAATGGATTTCCCAGATAAACATTAAAACTGGGTAAAAAAGTAAAGTAAAAAAAAGTAAAGTAACAAAAAGCGCAAATCTCCTAATCTACAAACTTCGATTCCAGACACTTACATGCATCCAAGACTTTGGGTAATATCTGCAATTAGCAGCTGTTCCTGCTTTAAAACATTGACTTACTTTTCACGTCACAGCTCAGTGCTTACTTCAATCCACCGCTTTCATAACATGTACGTTTTTTGGAAAGTTTTACGTAAACATTTTAATATTGTGGGCCACAGATGGACGATCTTTTTCTGTTACTCTCTCTCTCTCTCTCTCTCTCTCTCTCTCTCTCTCTCTCTCACACACACACACACACACACACACTGCACGCCACTGACTTCATAATCTTACCTTTAAAAAATGAAAAACGCACTTTATTTCAAACAGAATAATTGGTGATGTTAAAACAAATATTATTACCGTGTTTGGGTTTCATACAAAAGAATAATCATGTGAGAATGTTGTTGGTGGAATGGTGATGAGATGGGAAAATAACAACCATGTAAATGAAGCTATATGGCATCGACGAAAAGTCATTACTGCCGTTGAATTACATTAAATATAATATTCCACAGTGATACTTGTGGCAGGTCTCGACAGCACGTTGACGTCGTGATTGTATTTCACACGTCGAAGGTTGAAAAGAATACAACTCATAAAACTGCGCAGCTACAGCCGTTCTATATTCACCATGACGTGCATAACATGAGTTAAAGGTCACAATTTGCAACAACAACAACAAAAAAGTGCATATTGACTGAAATCCCTACAAACACATCTGGCACATAAGGAACTGCTGAGTTGTTTTTTGTTTTCCTTCCTAAACCCAGTTCACCGTCAGACTGGAATAAATATATTAAATTGTTGGATTACACGAATTTAAAATAATAATTATTGTATGTATGAGATTTTACTTTGAGCTTTGTATCTGTGTGTTAGGCAACTGTATAAGTCTCTCTCTCCCTCTCCCTCGCTCCCTCTCTAAAGTAGGCACATTGGGCCATAGCTGTATGTCTACATCCCCATTAGATAATACAATTTGATCTAAAGACTCGTCAGAAAAAAACACTATAGTTTCATTTTCAAAACAGAGCAAAGATATCCTAATGTCTCACCATGTGTGCTGCACGAATACAAATAAATAAAACAAGACCAACTAAAGTTATATTTCATTAAGCTAGTTAAGAAAATACTTTTTTTTTTAAAAAATGGTGTAAGTTTGACGTATTTTAAACATATTACGTAATAAACATTTTAGCCTCACTTCCACTTGACGAGGGCTATAAGAGTTGGGAAACGACTTTGTCATTTTAAATTCATTAATAACGTGAAACGATGCGATGAAATGTGCTGCTGACCAAAAGGCAGAATTCGCATTTGTCTTGGCACCTCGGCTGGTGAACATCCCGATTATAAAGTAAATCTGTTATAATAAATGCTCTATAAATAAAGGTACCTGTCCTTGCCTTGACATGTGCTTCTCTCACGAATATAATTATATTGTAAACAAACGTAAGTTGAATTTCACCCGAGCGCAAAGCACCGAACACCCCGCTGAGGCTGTCAGGAAATACTTGGAAATGTTTGATAATGAGGAAGTGAAAATATTTCCACGTCTCAAAATTCATCCACGTGATACAAGTAGTGTTCTTGTAGATATTTAGGAAAGATACAATGCTAGAGACGCAAAAAAATAAAAATAAAAATAAAAATAAAAAAAATATATGAAGTGAAATAAACACTCGGACTCCTATTTGGGAGCGAAAATGTCACCCCCCCCAGCGCGCTCACTGACGGGCTTTTAAGAAAGTGGGCTGTGTCAATCAGACGGAGAGGAGAGAGATCTCCAGCGAGCGCGGGCGCGTTGAGTGTGTTTGCGCGTGGGAATGAGTGTTATGTTTGAGCGTACACTGTGGGGTGGGAGGGGGAATTGTAGTATCGCAAGGAATGTGCGCACGGCATCTGTGTGTGTGTGTGTGACACTGATGGATGCGCCAATGGAAAGACGGACAGATGCTTGGGCGGATCTAACGGCATGCTGTGGTGGAGCGGTGCACACAGTCGCGGCGAGATTAGGGCGAAAACATCCTCGATCAGCGGAGAGTCACCAATCACCAATCCTTCCACCGAGCCCGGTGAACGGAGTAGGAACGGACAGACTGCCCGGTTTACCCGAGGAGCGACACGCGGAGAAAGGCTGAGGAGATCTGATTCCCTCTGCGGATCCGACGAAGAAAGCCGTTTCTCCGGCTATTGATGAGCGCAAGAGGCGAGGCGCAGCAGCAGCGGCACATCTGGCGCAGAGGAAGACAGGAGGTGAGAGAAAGACAGCCTTTGGCAACTCACCTTCATTGCTCTCCCTCGTTCTTCAACTCCCTCTTCAAGACCCCGCTATCCGCGAAGCCATCCCGAAGGATTGCCTAAAAAATACAGGAGAACATTTTTCATCCACTTCACCAACAGTTGAATCCCCCCCCAAAAAACTTTTATTCCTCGCTGTAAGGTGAAACACCGCGAGAGAGAGAGAGAGAGATAGAGAGGGAGAGAGAGGGAGAGAGAGAGAAAAGGAGCATCTCCAAAAAATATTTGCATAACCTTCAACTAAGGAGGATTTTGATCTTACCTGTGAAGGGATAAAAAAAAACTTTATTCCGTTCAGTGCCAAATAAAAGGGACAGCGTGAGCTTGGTGAGGGTGTTTGCGCCTCTCTGGTCACTTGAGGTGCCTGAAGGAGAGCCGAGCGCAGTGTTTTGGAGACATTTCTGATTCGCTGCATGGCTGATTTAAATAGCTCCTATCAGGCCACGTCAAGGAGAAAAAACGGGAGAAAAATACCACCAGCGGCCAATAAAGTATTTGGCAGAAGGCGCTAGAGCTTGGCTGATCCTGTGCGCTCCAGCCTGCATGCATGGGAGCAGCCTGAGCCCGTCCCCTCCTCCTCCTCATGTACATTATTACAACAAGGGAGACCCAATCAAGCACGTATCTCATCGATTCAGGCACACACGCGCGCAGTTACACGCTCGCACGCGCGCACGCACACATTCTGAGTGAGTGTGACTTGCCCTCAGCGGATTTTCTCTCGGACAAAATATCGTAGCAGCGCCAGGCAGGGCAGCGCGTAGTGACCAGATCCCGGTCGTCACCTCCTCCTCTTCCTCCTCCTCCTCTTTTCTCCTCCGCTGTCGGTCCGGAGAATAACAAACTGAAAAAAAGCTGCATGTGGCTTTTTTTCTTCTTCTCTGTCCTTCATTCTCACCACCAACAGGACTTGCCAGAGCCGAATGGATTTTTATGACATGGTTTCAGGCACGTTTCAGCTGGTCCACATCTTGGCTTTGAATTGCGCGTGATTACCGGGAGGGAAAGGCGAACACGCTCATGGATAGCGCGGCGGAGGATCAGCCCGTAAAGTAAGTATGTATTTCCGTTCAGATCACGCTGTCAGCCCGCGTGTGCTTGTGGAAGATACAATGTGTGTGTGTGTGTGTGTGTTTCTTAAGCTACCATGTGTCTGCGTGTCCATCTGCAATATGACTGACACATTTCAAAGCACAAGCAAAAGCTTGTGATTAGCCCGCTCGTTCGGAATAAACGGGGCTACAATAAGGCAGCGACTGACAGAGAGTGAGAGGGGTAAGAGAGGCAGAGGCAGAGGGAGAGGGGGAGATAGAGAGAGAGAGAGAGAGAGCGAGAGAGACAGGGGGCTACGTGACGCCTATCAGCGGCGGAGAGGTTGAACGTAGAGGAGGCGCAGGGCTTCAGTTGTGTCAGCTCTTGATGTGTTGTTCCCTTGTTTGCGGACTTTTGACTGACGCGATCATTTGGTTTTATCCCTTCAAGCACGCCTGTTGCAGCCTCCAGCGCCAAGTAAAGAGGATCACACGGAGGACACAAGGCGCTTTTTGAAACCTCCTATACTCTGTTTTTTCTTCTTCTACCGCGAAGCTTCCTCTGTTCCTGCTCAAACCGCGTCCATCCAAGTCGGAGCGGGCGAGAGAGAGAACCAAGCGACCGACAGAGAGAGCAGACAGCCGGGAGGAGTCACACTGATATATCCCTCTATTTTTTTTTCTATAATTATTATTATTATTATTATTATTATTATTATTATTATCTTCGCACCTACTGGCTCTATCTCATCTGATTTATTTTTTTGTGTTCGAAAACTGGACACCCTCCCCTCCTTACACCCACCCACCCCGATCTATGAGGGAGCCCTGAGAGCGCACCCAGGGGGGGGAAACTGTGTATCAAAGCTCCGCGGATCCCCCAGGCAGCATCGAATCACCGGGGCCAGAGAAGAATTCCCTGCCGGGGCCCCGAAGCCGACATGCCGCGGAGGAAGCAGGAGGCGCCTCGGCGCGCCGCAGGTACGGACTGGCTTTGATTTGAATGCAATTTGCCTCTCTCTCTCTTTCTCTCTCACACTCTCTCTATTTTGCCCCTCCCTCCTCCCCGCCTCCCTCATTCAGTTACTTTTCATTTTTATTTCCCTCACCAAAAACATCTTTTGCTGTGTACTGTAAACTAACAAGGAAAGGGCAAACATCGAGCCCTCCTGTACTTTCCCTCAACACAACTTTTGCCTTCTCATAATAGACCTATCCCATCATTTCTGTCATAATTCTTCATTTTCATGTGAAGAATCCGCCCACACACTTCTGTCATAACACTTTATCAGGTTTTTTTAAAAAAAATGTTATGTATTGTTGTTGGAATTCTAAAGACCCTGAACTCGACATTTGTCTTTTTTCTTCAAGTGTAATTAGTAAACAAGGTCATTAGTCCACCAACAGAACATGTCATCTCTCAACGTTTGGGTGACTTCTCAAAATACAAAAAAAAACATTTGCAGTTGAATTTGAATCTCTCTGGGTTTTGATCTGCTGCTTGGACAGAACAAGAAACCCGATGCTTTGGGAAACTCTGATGGGCAGGTTTTTCGCAATTTTCTGACGTTTTATACAAAAACAAAAACATTAATGCTCAGATTACTCCATGCTGTAAATAATTGTTAGTCTGTAGATTATTAATATTGTTCATACATGTGTGTTAGGAAAGCCGGTTGGGACGTTCACACCTGGGACCCGGTAGTTAGAACAATCATCTTAGTGCCTCTCTGAAAGGTCACAGGTCAGTCTTGGCGTACCAGTGCATGTGTCCTAGAAAAGAGCGGCAGTGTGAGGAGTGATTAATGTGAAATGCCTTTTCCCTCGTCCTCCTCCTCCTCCTTCCCAATCTTAATTTTCTTAACAGCTGACTGTCACTTTGATGCTTTGCTGGTGTCTTTTTGGTGGAAGTCCGATTAACTTTAAAACGTCCCGATAAGTGACAGGAAGTGAACTCTTTTTAGCCACATTTGTCTTGAGTGATCCACATCCTGCTCTCTGTTCTCATTGTAACATTACTCTAGCATCCCTAATGTCGTGTTTGACTGCCTACCAGTGAGACTGTATCACCGTCATGTTGCCCTGCAGGAATTTGGACAACTTTTCTTGGTGTATTTCTACATTTTTCACATGCAAACTGTTCCTCCTTCATTATTCCTTGGGGACTTTGATATAGTAACCTCTCTGAGCATATCTCAGAGATTTACCATCCCTGTTTTTTCATCGGGGTCTGCTCTGTCCCTTCACTTCTGTTTCTGGGAAAGACTTTTTTCTTCTAGTCTAAAGATTATTTCGCAGCCCGAGGAGGGAGTGTATACTGGAAGAGAGCTTTAATGGACAATTGCCATCTTTGATTTGACGCCTGATTGATCGCCTGTCATCTGGCCGAGCCTTTGATCTGTTCATTCCCGATAAGTGTCAATAAATCACCCCTCCCCCCCTCCCTCCTACCTTCCCTCCCTCGCTCACTCTGGTAGCAAAGCAGTGCCTGCTGAAGTCACGTCTGGCCTCACAAAGTTCTAGCCATTAACACCATCATTTAATTGCATCTTTGTATCTATCCCCCACCCTCATTTTATTAGCTTTGATTTCTTACTCCCTCCCCCCTTCGCCTCGGACTGGACGAGGATAAAGAACTGAGCTCGGCTTTTATTTTATGTTCCCATTAAAGGGTAGGGAGAGTTTTTGGTGTTCTCATCACATCATTTCCGAGATAAATAATTTGTTTTTTTTCCTATTTTTTGAGATTTTCACTCAATTAAACAAAGCCTTACATTTTTGTAGCCTTTGTTTCGGAGTAGATGTGGCTTTGGAACACACACATGACCATTCATATTTATCATTAGTACTGATTTCTGCATGACCTTTAACACTTTATTGTAGGATGTTTTACCACAGTGCACTCTGGTTTGCAACTTTGTTTCACTCAAGGAAATCTAGTCTTCGCATGTGCCTACAGCCCACCAGTACACTGCACATAATTACACGTGTGCAGTGGTGCATGCTCAGTCAAAAGATATGCTGCAATGGCTTTGTAGTACATACAAACAAGCATGTAATACTTTTTGCCGCACACACACGCTCACGGAGTGGTATGATAAATGTAACTATTAGCCTAATCATGAGGCGGAAGACTGGTTTGCTCCATCAGAAGGGCCCGTCAGAGAGACTTTGTTTCATATTTGATTTAATTGTCTGCCCTCTGACAGCCACATTCATCAATGGCCCTAATGGTCAATCAGAGGCTGGCACACAGAGAGAGAGAGAGAGAGAGAGAGAGAGAGAGAGAGAGAGTCTTATGTATTCTCAGCCCAGGGCCTTACTTGATCAAAATGTTTTAGCCTTAATGGACACAATGGGTGGGGGTAAAGGAATGGGTGGACGGACAGATGGATGGATGCGTAGCGAGATGACTTTTTATTCGGCTGGAATGAGCGGGGGAGTGTGCCGGCAGTGAGCAGGAGAGAAAAGGAGGCATTTATTTATTTGATGAGCAGACGAGAACAAACAGGCGAAGGAGGAGTTTCATCTTAGACTATTGGCAGCTTCCTATTTTTTTTACCCTTCATTCCTCCTCCTCCTTCCCACATCTCCTACTCCCTCCCCGCCTTGCTCGCAGCTGCAAGTTATAAGGTTGAGGAGAACTGCATGGCACACAAAGAGTGATGACAAATTGATTGCGCCGTAGTCATGGCAAGAGTTATGGGAGAATGGCAAATGATAGGCCTTGATTAGGAACTTGGGGGGGGGGCAGAGTACCCCCAACCTTAAGTTTTTTCCCCCCACTTTCTTTCTCTTTTTCCCCTCTTTTATGTCAATAATTCGGCGTTCTTTTTTTGGGGGGTTTCGTGGTTAAAGACAACAGATATATCATAATAAGCTTCAGTGGTTCGTTCAACCATCAAATTTGTTAAAATGATAAAAAGTCGTAAATCTGGTTGAAGGTCAGCGTGTTTATTAAACAGTTCCTTTAAATCTGCTTATTTGGAGCTTTCCATGCGTTCTTAATTGGTCATTACCTCAACAGACTATAACGTCGATCCACTCGTACAAATCTTTTACAGGGTTCTGCTCAGGTACAGGCATAAAGAAATAAGCAATTTATTTGACTCTGCACATATGTCTACATCTCTCTCACTATAATTTTTTTTTTCATCCAACAAACCTCCACACACACACACACACACACACACACACACAAACTTCCCACCCCGGCGACGGGGCGCATTCAGTCGTCTAAAAAGAGGAGTGTTTTGCCAGCTTCATTAGCGTTCTGCTAATTAGCCGAGCATCTGATGGATCTCTGACAGGCCTAATGATTGGAGATGACAAGCTCAGCACACTGTCACGCTCGCCAATTAGGTCTTCGGCATAGTTGGATGTAATCAACTTGATCTTACACTGTCCTCGTTTGCCCCCCCCCCACACACACACACACACCCACTCGCTTTTTCAACCCCACCACAGGTGAGGCTTTGGACAGTGGTGGTAAGAGTGTGCACATCGCAGTAAAGGACAAAGCTCAGGCGAGCGGCCAGCTTTTGTCCGTGGGCTTCAAAGCTAGGCGAGACCAAACAGATCATTGTTATGGGAGGGAAGCTTGAACATCAAACAATCAGTATATATTTTTTTACCTTTATATACGTATATATATATATATATATATATATATATTATTTTACAGTTCCAAATTCCACACTTCTTACATCGTCACATGTGCAACTGCAAAGCATTTCAAATGAAGGATGTTTAGCAGTAAGTAGCAGCTGCGTGGTGTTAAAATAGCACTGTGTTAGTTTGTGTGTGTGTTTGTGTGTGTTTTTGTGTTTGTGTGTGTTTTTGTGCGTGTGTGTTTGTGTGTGCGTGTGTGTTTGTATGTGCGTGTGTGTTTGCGTGTGCGTGTGTGTTTGTGTGTGTGAAAGTGAAAGTGAAAGTGAAAGTGTTTTGTTCTCTCCCTGCAGATTGATGACGTTGACACTGGTCATTATTAGCTACTCAATGACACTTTCCAAGAGTGGGAGGATTTATCACCCGTGTTGATTTTTCAGAAACACCTATCATCAGCATGGTGTCCAAAGAGGCTAAGCATGATTTATGTAAATATTAACATCAAGACAGATCTTGTTCTGTCCGACAAGAGATAGATGGCAGCCGAGGAGGAAAAGCAGCTGATTTCTGTGATTTCTATGCCTCTCTGTGTGTGTCTGTGAGCGCGTGTGTGTGATTGATTGTAGATGAGAGCGAGAGATTAATCATGCTTGATGTGTGTTAACGTTGCACTAGCGGTGGATCTAAGTCGAGATGCAGTGGCCCATTTAAATATACTCACTCACACACACACACACACACACACACACACACACACACACACACACACGCACAGGTTCACAGGAGGGAGCGAGTACACTCGCATGCACTCACGGCCTCTCACAGCCGAACGCTGCGTGTGTCTGTGCATCACAGACACACGCAGCGTTCGGCTGTGACTAACACACCAGCATTTGCTATTTTACAGAACATTTTAATGCAAGAGCTTATTTGTTAGAAATACAACATCAGGGTCCCGTCCAGTGGGTGGCAATACGTTCTAATGAAACATCTCACTATAATGGAAGCTAATTAACCGGGTTTAAAAAGCTCTTGGTAATTGTATGGATGACTAAGAGAGTGAATGTGTATTTTTATAAATAGCCCTACAGCCTTTTTCTAAAAAAAAAAAAATATATATATATATATATATATATATAGATATAAATATAACTTTTGGATAAACCACGTCATCTCCTTCAGTACATACTTTTATCACTTATGCATTCTGCCCTCAGTTACCCTTCTTCAACGTTACAAAGTGTGTTGCCTAGAAATGACACACACGACATGGTAGAAGAATCACTAAAGTCCTTCGGAGAAAGATGAAATTCTGAGGTTACTCACCCTGGAAGTGAGAGTCGTCCACTCACAGTTTCTAATGAAGTGGATGTGTTTCAATAACAGCGCTTCAAAGTTTTCCATTCGCAGTCCATTAATCTGAAAGGTGGTGGTCCTCTCCATGTGTACGCTCCGACTGCTCCTCCCCTCATTCTGACTGAAACACATTAACTCTTTAAAAAAAAAAAAAAAAAAAAAGGATGTTCATCTGATCATTCTGGGATAGAGTTCTCACCAAACATTTATCAAAAGCAGAGTTTCTCTGGAGGCAGAAATAAGACCATTGCCTCAAACGTTAGCCTTTTTTGTGTCAGACCTTCAAATGGTTAATATCTGACTATTTATTGCAACTTTCTTCATTTCGGTTTGCTTCATGACCAAACTACAGAATCACTTTTGCATTTCTTACGGAGACTAGTTGTAAAAAATATAAATGTGTGTATTATTATTATTGTCAGCATCCTGAATGCTCTAATGCTTGGATGCAGACTTTCAATGATCCAAGGCAAAATCAGGTTCTTAATCAGGTTCATATTGTTGTCTGAAGCGTTATTTTTAAAGAATATTAACTTATTATTATTATTTATTATTTATTTTTACAGTTGATCTTAAACAGATTTTGTCATATTTTTGTTACATTTGAAAGTTTCCTCATTCATGCCAGTGATTCCCAACGTTGGGCTCAAGACCCCCATAAGGGGTCACAAGATTAATCTGTGATGATGTCATAAAATTCCAGGACTAAGAAATAATTCAAAGCGAAATTCTTCGACACAAATTTATTTATTTTTTCCTTTTTTGGATATCTCTTGTGAAATGTTTCACAGTTTGATTAGTTCAAAAGGAAATGTAAATGAAGGAATATAAGGAATGAAAGTCACTCTTCCATTGAACCCCTCACTACTTAGAGAGGTCAGCTTCGTAGTTTGGGCTCACAAGCAACAACGGTTTGGGAACCACAGTTTTATGGCCAGTTTATTCACAAAGCTAACCCAGACAGTTAAAATGCTCCAAAATGTGCCTTCACCAGCCCGTCTCTGACTAAAACTCACCACGTTTCCTAACTTTTGCATGTATGCTGAGCTGAATACACGTCCTCAGGCCCTCTCCCTGCATTACTTTGTGCAGAGTGAGTCTTTCCCAGGCAGCTAACTGACATTGTGATTAGTTATGGCCTTCTTCTGCTTTTCTCTGTGCTCCTGCCCCGCCACGCTCTGCCACAAAGAAACGAGGGAGAAGAAAAGATATAAAGTGGGAGAACTGTTGCATAGTTAAATATTCTATCATAGGGAAAAGACAGAAAGGTAATGAGATTGTAAAAAAAAATATTATGTGCATGGGCACGAGAAAATAGGAGCTAATGAAAAAGCAAGCAAGTAGACAAACGACAATCATAGACAGAGAGACAGAGGGGGAGGGAGGGGGGTGCTAGATCTCCCTCATCTCATCCCCTTCCCTTCCTTGAGGATAAGTGGCTGATGGTTTATAAACAGTGTTTCTTTTCCTCCCTCTCCCAGAATCTTCCGTCATGGCTCCCATTAGGTTGACAGCTGTCAATTAGAGCTCCCTTGGTCTGGCGCACTGCACTTTATTGCAGGCAGTTGATGCTGTCATTTTGCTCCCAGTTTTGCCTTGAGCGTTATCACGAGCGCTCAAACAGTCAATAGCTGATGCATCAGCAGTTATTTCTTAAATTGGCTCACAAGGCTGCATCCTTTCCTCATTTTTCTCCCCCCCTGCCCTCCCCAATTCCTCTCCTACTCTTCTCTCTCCATCTCCTCCCTGCTCTCCTTTTCCTCCCCAAAGATTATTTTGTGCGGAGAGAGCAATGGCGTGTGTCTGTAGAGGGGTGGCTGCAAAGATTGCAGGACAGAAAGAACCATGCTCAAGAATTTGTATTTTATTTTATTTTTTTATCATTTTTTATTTTTGCCATGAATGTTTGAGGATTATTGCACAATGAAGAATTAATGATACATTTAGGTCCCGGATTTTTCCAATAACAAGAGAGGGAAGAGGAAGAAGCAAAATAATATTTATTAAACAAACTTACTTTGTGTCCCTTTGGGACATGTTTCTTAAACTATTCTTAATAACGCGCACATATATATTTAAATAGCTGTAAATGTTTCAAATTGCAAATACTTTATGCAAAGCAAAAGCAGGAAATAACCATGAATAGAATAAGAGTAAAAACAAGGATTAGAAAAATAAATATACATTTAAAAATGTATATATAAAAATGTAAAATGAACATAAGTTGTAAAATGTGTTAAAACTATGTGATGGACTTCAAACATAGCTGATTGCTGAAGGTTATTGGTCCTAATCCAACCAGCAGCCCCTCGCTGTGAGGTCCGATTGGCTGACGGGCCCACACCGAGGCACCCTGGGAAAACCGCTAAAACAGGAAATGGAGTGATCTCCGCGCGCACACACACACACACACTTCCTGTGCTGACACAAAGCAGATATATGTGTATTTACTGTGATCCTATGGTCCTCTAGACGATAGCTGCTGCATAAGGAAAAGTGTTACTGGGGCGGTCTACCTTGCCCACGGAATCATGAGAATATGTGCTAAAATCAAACGGGTCGTATTCATTATCAAACACTGGATCTAAATGAAGTATGAAAGCGTTTTTAGTCGTCAGCCAAGTAGTCAGTGTTGTTTCGGAAACGATTGTCTGCAGTGTGGAGGTGAGTTTAGGCACCGAGAAATGTATCTCGATATGTAGGACATTAGTCCTTCAGCCTCATTGGACTTAGAATGAACGCTATGTTTTTTGCTAAGGACCATGACTCGTGCTTATAGGTTCTGTCTGTAGCTCATAGAAAATTGCAGCGCAGATTGAGCATAAGTTTTACGTTTTTTTTAACAATTAACAAAGATAAAACACTAGGTTACTTTAAAGTCCATCTCATGTGCCCCTTGTCGGTACTTTTAAATTGTAAATTCTTTACCTATGTTGCATTTTTTTATCAGCATATGTACAATATCGTGCATCCCTAGTGTGTGTGTGTGTGTGCGTACGCATCTTTTGAGTGTCATCTGGGCTCGGCTCCAGGTCTGGGTTTCTTCTTACCCTCAGTGGGAGTTGCCTTTATGTTGCAAAGCGTGTGTATGTGTGTATTTGTGCGCACGCTCGCACAATCAGAGGCCCTCGCTTCCCTTTCCCACGGAGGCTTTGGCTGAACCTGGACGAGACTGGCAGCCATCAGTCTGTGTGTGTGTGTGTGTGTGTGTGTGTGTGTGTGTGTGTGTGTGTGT
>CALSBV010010642.1:328998-341498 GCA_943590825.1 Bovichtus diacanthus
GTGTGTGTGTGTGTGTGTGTGTGTGTGTGTGTGTGTGTGTGTGTGTGACGGTGGCTGTGATGAAAGGCAGGGGAGCCAGCGAGGACCCATCTGAGGCCCTGGTAATCAGGGCCAGCCCGAGCTGACATCCTTCTCAGGCTGACAGCGCCTTCCTCTTCTCTCCTCTCACACACACACACACACACACACACACACGCACACGCACACGCACACACACGCGCACACACACGCACATGCATGGCTGAACGGTCACCACTCAGTCACTGCCAAAAGACAGCCCAACATGCCTTTGGCCCTCCTATTCCTCTTTCTTGTTTCATGTCCTGATCACTTTCAGATGCTGGGAGTTATTCTCACCCTCTACAGCCTTGCGACTGCATGTGTTGATGCTTTGACCAGGGATCCTTTGATAGGGTCCGGTCTGACAAGGGTGTGGGAGGGAACCCGTGCGTAAACCAGCGTACTCACCTCTGAGTGTGTTTTTTCTGTTGGCTTGTGTGTGTGCTTGTGAGAGGGTTGAGAGCGAGGAGGCAGGTGGGAGGGAGAGAGACGGTCGACCATCCTGGAAAGGGGGAGAAAAAAGAGAGAGAGAGAGATGAGAGGAGGAAGGCTGTTTTATTTTATACTGCTAGGGCCTGTTGCTAATTAATGTTTCTTGGTCGGTTTCTGTCGGAGCTGAGTAATGTTTTTGATCTTTATGCCTGATAACTGCATACCTAATGAGATTTCAAAGCTGGTGGAGATGGGAGTTGCTGCTCCCTGCAATTATTGACAGATGCCTTTTCTCCGCCACTGGCTGCCGCGCCATAAATCCTTCCTCAGTAATGAGCTTGAGAAGTGCCACCCTGCCAGTGAGCTAATGAAACCGAGCAAGGGGGGCCGCCTGTGTGTGTGTGTGTGTGTGTGTGTGTGTGTGTGTGTGTCTGTGTGTGTGTGTGTATGTGTGTGTGCGTGCAAAAGAGTGCATCACACTCCTCTGACACATTTTTTTCTCTTTAAATGCACTCTGCAGATGTCAGCCACCTCGCCTGAGAGCGACAAAGAGAGAAAAGAGGCAGGAGAGAGATAGTCGATGAGGGAAAAAAAGGGGGGAGAAAAAAAAGGACAGAAATACAAAGCAGAAGCCTCTCTGTTTCTCCACTTTATGAGAAGTTTCAGGGTGGTGCTGCAGGGTGCTCAGGTTACAGCCCCATGTTAAGGCTATTTGTCTAGGTTTGGCTGTTTTATTTGAAAAGCTAGTATCTCTGTTGCAAACGGGACTGTGATTGATATCGTTGCGCCCCCCCCCCCCCTCGCCGCTCGCCTGCCCAGACCCGGCTCTCCTTTTCTTCTCTGTTTCCTCCATGAACTCGTCCTCGCTGTAACTCAGCCAGGGAACGCAAAGGGCTTGAAAGAAAAGAAAGAAAGTGGCACACGAAGAAAAAGAGGAGACACTGAAAAGGAAAAGCAGGACAGCCTTTTCCTCTGCCCCAAACGCATTCACTCAGGCCGAATATATATATAGTGCGGGTTTAAGCACGCGCTTGTACATATATTTAGACTACGCATCAACATTTGCGAGTTAACGCGCTTGTGTGGATGCATGAATGTTACTGCCGCATGCTTTCGGAGGTTTCCAAAACCAGAGGAGGGAGAGCAGACAAGAGCCGTCTCACTGCCAAACAGTCGATTTCCCCCCTCTCATCGTCCACACCATACATCACAGACCCACCCTTCTCTCCTGACACAATGACGTGTGTCATTTATCAAACAGGGCCTTGCCAGGGCCTCACATGTGTGTGGGAGCGTATAGCAGTGTCTGTGCTCACGCAGTTGTGCGTGTTTACAAGCACATATGTGTGTTTCAGTGCATAGGGCAGCCTCTGAGGTGCAACCCCCCCCCCCCCCAAGGAAGGAGGAAGGGAGGGAGAGTGAGAGAGAGAAACGGACAGAAAGAGGGGGATTATTGGTGTTGAATGAGTGAGTGAGTGAGTGTGTGAGAAGTTAGGGAGTAGAAGAAGAAATTGGCTGGACTAGATTCACTAATGTTTTGGCCCAGCCACGTCCCACATCCCCTGCGGGTGATCGGGAGAAAAACAGTGCCTGCGTGCGATATTGATACGGTAACTTTAAATAGCATTTTACACACAATTACTCACATTTCACATCATAAATAAGTATAGATTGTAAATCATGGCGCCATTAATCTCCTCGATGCATGTGCAGGCACGCATGTGAGTTTGTGTGTCAATAACAGTCTGTGTATGTCTCTCTCCCATGCTCATGTGTCTTGGGGGTTGCTTGCAGGCGTGTATCAGTCACAATGTCTTATCTAACTCACACACACACACACACAAACTCACAACCGCGTGCAAGTCTGTCCCATGGGTTCGGGCAGCGCAGTCTCTCTCTCTCTTCACTTTTCACTGATTCAAAGAGAGGCCTTATAGAAGATGGATGCTCCTTAAAAAAAAGAGGCTGTTGATGGATATGAATCTGGCCCTGCCATTCATCACTGCTATATTATTTAGACTAGATTGCTACAGAGCTGTAACCTGAGCTACAGCTGCGAGAGTGTGTGTGTGTGTGTGTGTGTGTGTGTGTGTGTGTGTGTGTGTGTGAGTGTGTGTGTGTGTGTGAGGACACGGCAGGTCAAGGAAGGGGAGGGCGGTGGGAGGAGGAGGCAGTCGTGGTCTCAACAAAGGGAGGGAAAGAAGAATAACAGTGAAGTGAGGTGAAGAAGTGGCCGAAATTGTGCAGCAGGTGAAACACAGAAGGGTTAATGGTTGAAATACACAAAAGGGTCACGAAAGGTGAAAGGTTGGAGCTGAGTTGACGACGGTTGGACGATGTTAACAGACACCTCTCTTCTATGTCCGTCCTCTTCCAGGGCGATGGACAATAATATTCTGATGACTATAAGGAATGAAATGAAGCAATGTTTTAAAACCCCTTTACATGGTCCAGAGTAGGGATGCACCGATCTTATACTGATACGGGATATCGGGTGACACTGTCTCCAATAGCTTTTTTTTTTTTTCTTTTGGTGGAGAATCTTTTTAAGATTCCAATGGAAGATCCTCTTTGGATGCATTTAGCAAAACAATTAAATTTTTTTGTCTTCCTCAGGCTTCTGCATTTTCACCCATTGAGCGTGCATATTATAGTCCTGCCCCGACTGAGATGGACGACATCCTGCTGGCTTACCAAACACAATGAGTCGAAGGACATTTTATTTGACATTTTTTGGTGAACCTGATGAATCAAATTATGATATTATAAACAGTCTCTTTTGTAGGGATTGTTTTAGGGCCACTCCATGTCACACGGCCAGCGATTCCGACAGGGGCCAATAGGTCAAAATCACCTCACAGCCTCACAGCCCAGTGCTGTTGCTGGAGGCTTTCATGCGTTCCTTTTGCAATGCAATGTTTTGTCCGAAGGTCGAAAGGAGGCAATGGATTGTCTAAAAACACAAATATCCTCAATCTTTAAGGTGACAGGAATGTCCTCTTGACACCAAATGTGCTGACTTTGTAATCACAGAAACAAACTGTATGTTGATGTGAAATAGGGTATGACAGAACAGACTGGGTGGTGTGTTCAGTTTGTCGTTACTCTGCGTTGCTTCTCATTGCGGCCAATTATGAAAATGGATTTCTAATTCCTACAATCCACACGCTGCAGTAGCCTGATTAAGATTGACATGTCTGTAAATGTTCTGTCTTAACCTAAAACATTTTTGCCATGTGTGGATTATTGGCTATAATTATTTGGGGATTTGTAGCTTTGGCAATACCATCCTTACCCCAACCAACCCCCATGCCTAATAATTATTGCACATGAGGCAGTCATGTAGCACGCGTGCTAACAGTGGCAGATAATTACACTGAGGCGAAAAACATGAAGGCCTCAATGCACACGCATCATAGTAAATAGCAGATCCCATGTTTTTTCATCTACAACGAGTTGGAACCCAGTTTATGCAGATACCCCTTGTCAACCCTGCATGTTCATGTAGTAAATAACTTGTGTTGAATGTGTGTAACAATATTTATGTGGACACATTCGGCGGATAGATGTCCTATGATTATTACTGGGAAAAAGTGGCGACACTTGAATAAATAGTACTGAAATGATTATTGGGAAGGACACATACAGTATATATTGTTCTATGTTTATATTTTACAATGCATGCACAGTATGCAATCACAGTTCTGCCACCATCCTCACCACAAATCGGGCCACAGTGAAGTCTAACATTTTCCGTTTTTGTTTTTATTTTAGAGGTTCTGTTTTTGTAACTGGGGAAACATGCTGAAACCAGAGGAGATGTAAAACTAAAGAAACATTTGAAGCAAGAGGGAACGACAGCAAACTCTGTCCACTTGCCCGTAACCGTTTTAAATAAGAACAGTTACATTTTGGGTTTTTTGGTATGTTCCCTCCTCCCCTCCCCTCTCACTCGTCCCAGGTTTTCTATAGCGCCGAGGCAGATGTGGTGATTCATTGTGGCTATCCATCTCTGGTACTCATCCATCACCGGCCGGTTGCTAGGCGATCATGGCAGCAGCTGTTTGCTTTTGAGTTCAACAGAGGGGCCGTCAGTCAGCGACGGCAGGTGAAAAGCATTATGAACGCGCCGTTGTCACGCCGAATAATTAATCAAAGGCGGGAAAGATAATTAAAAAGATATGACCCTTGCTGGTACTTGGTCCTGGGTTTGCCCAGGAAGGGAATGGAGGAGGGGAACAAAATAGAAAAGGTGAGAAGAAGAGGACTCTCTTTGTTGCTGCTGCTTTGCAGTATCATGCTCGAATGGTTCTTTAAGACTCTACCGGGCTTCTAACAGGTATTTGATGACTGCAGACTTTTGCTGTAGCGTTGGACCGCCCCCCCTCCTCCTCTTCCCCCACCCTCAGACACTCGTGGATGAGTGGAATGAGTGAGTGCTGATAAAACAGGCTTTCCTGTTAGTCAGTGGCACTACTCCATTTAATTAGGAGGATATGGGCTGGAAAAAGAAAAGAAAGGAATTCTTTAAAAAAGAAAAGGCCTGGCAGGGAGAATGAAAGAGCTCTTAAAGCGGGTATGGATTCATCGTCACTTCCAGTGCAGCTATATGCCAAGACCGGTAACTAGGGCTGCCCTCGACGTAAGAAGTTCTTAGTCGACTAACACACGTGTACGATTAGTTGCTTTGGTCAAAGAGGGGGCAGCACTGGTGGTAACCACCTGCTCCGTCAATGTTTAAAGATTAGATTTGGCATTTTAAGATTATTGGCCACCTTCAGTATTAAGGAGACGAACGAGGGAAGAAAAGAAAGGAGAGAATAATGTGGCAGAGGTTTGATGTCTTGATTAGCTTCTGCTTGTCGAACAGCATCGAGAGACACACACACACACACCCACACACATACTTCTCCGGGATGGTGAGAAAGTGGGCAGGGTTTGAATTTCTCTCTCCAATTCTCTTTTTATCCACCGAACTACTTCTGCCACTCTTTGTATGCATAAGCAAGTGTAACACAGTGCATGAGTTGAAACTGTCCAAAAGTGTGCAACCTTTATCCCCTTTTTAAAAAATCCGACAGTAACCTTTCCACCCCAGAACATCTAGAAACACTTTTGCTTCTGATGACATGCCATACAGACTATTTAGTTTTAAACATACCAGACCCCATTCAGCGTCTTTGTCGCCTTTACTTCCTGTCACTTATATCTTATCTTGAAAAGTTCTTCTTAGCCTTCATGTGTGCATGTACATCCACGGTGAAGTATCAGACAGGATCTCTGTTCTCCCCCTCTGAGTCTTAGATCTCCCCCGTGTTTTGACGTCCCTCATTTTCTCACCACCAGTTATTATCTGGAGTTTATACAAAGTAGCACACCAGTGGAACCAAGCGTTCTGTACACACAACAAGCCCGACTTCGAGACATAACAACAGCATGGGAGAGAAATACACAGACGGAGAGAAGTAGGCAGACAGACACAAATACATAGTGGTCAAGTTTATAAAGATGTATTGTTTCTCTTCCTCATAAGTATGTTGTTTAACTATATTATATTAAGATTGTTAAAGTGTATGTTAATTTTAAGGCTTTCAAAGTACACTTTTCAACCCATGTCCTTTGCGGTCCTCACCCTGAAACGGGAGAGGACCGCATGACATATTTGTAGAATGGGCAATATATGAATATATGAATAAGTATCAATGAAAACATAAGTGCTTAGACTTCAATTAGACAACAAGTCTCTCCTGACATTTTTTTTGCAATTGACCAGGAACAGAATCATCTGTCACATGGACAAGAAATGGGCTGTCATGAAATGTCATGTGAAAAGTCTTTCTGTGGTCCAAGAAAGGACCAATTACAAGAACTTGACAGGGAGGTGTGTGAGTAAAAAACAGAATGAAGGAAAACATATTAGCAGATCTGTTATTAAGCTTCTCTTTAAAATGGCAACATTTAATTTGCCAGACCGGTAGGCTATTGTTTTCAGCTTTTACTGCATCTTATTTACTGGTAAGTAACTCAATATAAATGTTTTAAAAAATAATTTTAACACTAAATTCTGATGTTATTTTTTCCCCCTTTGTTTATCAGTTTTCACATTTTAAGAGAAAATAAAATAACAATAAAATGTTTTCCTCTTTATTTTTCCTTTAGGCAACAAAATCAAGTATAATAAGACAATACAGTGTCCCCACAAAACATAGAACAAAAAAGACCAAATCAAACAAACAACAATAATAATAGTCAAGGGGTTTCTGTGCGTGTGTGTGTGTGTGTGTGTGCAAGCGATTTAGAATAAACTAAATATAATATAGCAAATATTGAAAACAAACTACTTCTATATATACTGCATACTGCTGCTCAAGCTGATGTCTAATGAAAGGTTGCCATATATATACCTTAGGTTAACTGAGAGCAAATCTTTTCTGGCTTGAAATATTGTAGTGAATCTCCTATCCATTGTTTAAAGGAGGGAGGGTTCGCCTGCTTTGAACTGAGAAAACAAGTCTTCTGGCTAAAAGAGTGACATAAGCGATGCAATGTGACTGTGCCCTAGGAAGATGATCTTCCTCGCATTGGATACCAAATATGGCTGCAAGAAGATTTGGATTAACTGGTCTTTCAAGAATTTGGATAGTGCATCCATTTATACGGAATTCAAAATGATCTGCATACCCTGTTATATTTAAAGTGCTTCTCGTCTTTCTTTATCCAAAAACAAGTATTTCAAAAACAACCTGGTCCCCCCCCACAGGGCGTAAATTACTGATGCTTGGACAATGGGCGTTGGCGACTTGATACCGTTAGCATCTGTATGAGATGCAATACTAACTCTTATGTAAACCCATCCTCGTCAATATTAGACGTTCAGAGCAAGAGACGTAGTATTAAGGGGAAGGAAAGTGGAGGCTACATCACTGAGTGACATGCTGTTTTGTCAGTAGCTTAAGTTACGTCACAAACACTTTAACCCGAACCGTGATCTTTTTTTCAAACACTAACCAAGTAGTTTTGTTGCCTAAGCCTAACCCAACCGTTTCACAAAGTTTACAACATTCACCACACGCAAACCTTTTGCGTCAGGATGCTACGCTAAAGGCTTCTGCCCAAGCTTAAAATATGACAAGTGGGGGATAATATGACGTCGTCAAAAGGGATGCAGTGTCAATGTGGGGTATATAGGTATGATACTTAGCCAGGTAGTTAGGAAGGAGAGAGAGGGATAGAGTGTCAGGAAGACATGCAGTTATAGAAATACACAGAGCGGGGGAAGAGAGAGCAGCAGAGATGGAAGCAGCAGACAGAGCATCAGTCAGCATTTAACATTTAGCTTTCTACCTTTTCTGTCACTCTTCCAGGAATGATTTAGCCTCCAGCATTGCCCCAGGTTATATCCAGTCCCACTGAACTCTCTCACACACACACACGTACGCACACACACACACACACACACACACACGCACACACGCACACACGCACACACACACACACACACACATTCTATTTTATAAACATCACAAAAAACCCAACCACATAAATAGAAGTCTCTGTTTGATTGAACTAAATGAAAGAACACGCAGAATCACGAGCAGTGGGGGAAACAGACAGAGAAAGGAGGGGTGTGGGAGTGTGTGTCTGTGTGCATGCCTTTCATTAGCACTTATAACTCAGTCAATAGACACTTGATTGGTTAACATGTAGCTATTGATTCATCGACCATTATAAGCTTGCGTGTTAAAGGCCTCCCCATACACAGCAACTGCTACTGTATGAGTGGGATCTACTATGAAACATTTGACACTCATATCTGAAGCACTGTGAATAGAATACATTCACAGCAATGTTTTACTTTTACTCTGAATTCTCTCCTAATTGAGGTAAAATCTACCTTTAGAGAGGTCCAAACCCTGCATGAAATATGATCTGGGTGTACTGAGACCAAGTTCTTTAAAACCAAACTATTGTTTTTTTTGCTACTCATTGTTGAGCATTCCTGAACACTTATCAGTCACGATTTTACAAATAAAGTGTGTGTATAACTCCCTTCTGTGATACAGGCTTCATTCACTTGGCTGTCCAGTGTGAGTCGTCACCACATGGCTTAAGCCAAAGGCAACCATTACATATCTCAGCCGGGAATTTCAGCAATTAAGACTGATGGATTCTACCACTCCGACTTCCACCATGGGAAGCTGAAGCTGTGTCACTCTGGAATGAAAGTGGGATATCCGTTATTTTAAAAATATGGACCCAAAGTTAAACTCCCTGTGAAATGTGATTGAAATGATGGAGCATCTCAAGGCTTTAACTTACAAGCTGTTAACTTCATAAGGGATGTAAATATACGTTTTTATATATATATATATATATATATATATATATAAATTAATGAGCCTTGACTATGAGATAGTTGTGTTTGGTAGTGCACAAAACATAAAATTAAAAATACCTGTCGCACTCTTTGAAAGATAGAAGCTATATCAAACTGCGTTTCTTTTTTTCCCTACTAAATTAAATTCAGCGTTTGAATGAAACTCATCCGTCAACCTCTGTAACATCACATGCTAAAGTACAGTATGGAATTCCTTCAATTCGACCCCTTTTGAAAGACCCCACATTGTCTCTTTTTGGTGCTTGTGCATTTAAAAAAATCTGTCCAGTCAAATTTGTCAGCATCTCGCTCGATAAATGCGACCCATTGTTTTGTTCCCAGTGCCCAGAGTGATGGCGTACAAATGTAGCTTTGTGTGCTGCGTGATTTCTTTCTTCTCTCGCATGGATAATGTGATGAAGCCTGGAAAAAAATGCTCCTATACTCTTATACTTGAGGTATTTTTAGTTAAACACCACAAGATGGGGGAGGGGGGGGCAGTGTTAAAAAGAGCAATCTGGGATTTTGGTGTCTGTAATTTAAAAGACACACAAGGCTTCAATGTGCTTTTCTTAATAAATAAATCATTTCAATACACAGCTGATTTCTCGGGATGTGTTGACATAATGGTGACACACATCCTACTGACAGAGAACGCCTGCATGTGTGTGTACTGTGTGTGTGGGAGTTATGTTGTAAATCACATTAATCAATTGTGGCCTGTGTCAAGGGATGCCAGACATAGGTCTGTTTTACATTGATGGGATGTGTGTGTACGTGTTTGTGCATATGTGTATTTGTGCAGCTGTCCCATGATGTCCTGCACACAGCTGTCACAAATCTGTGAAAATCTGTGTCTCCAACACCACAGTTACTGTATGTAAAATTAAAAAATAAAATTTTTGGTGAAAACAAAATAACTTTTTCATGCTGCATGTTCAGACTTGCCGCTCAAAGTCGGACACATGTTTTGGTCGTGACATTTTGCCACAAATATGCATCCTTCTTCCTGTAGCATTTAAACATTAGTAAATATGCCCTGTGGGCCACTATGACAGTTTCGAAACATACTGCTATTGGATTTGACTTGATTAAAGTCATGTAACACATGTTTGGAGCAGGCCAGCGTCTCAGAATAATGAGACGATTAGATTGTAAATTGCTACTGCAAAGGCAGCGTATTCTCTGGTTCACATTAGCTGTTCTATGGTTTGAACAGGAAATGCTTTATTTTACAATCATTCTCAAGCGCCACATGTTGTTCTGATCCATTAATCAGCGCTTGTACATGTTTGGATTAACAAACCCAAAGCACACAACACTTAATACATGTTATGCAGCAATACGTTTAATAAAGTAAGCTCCAAGTGTATTCTTGCAGAATGAATGCGAGGAAAAGTAAAAGTCAACTGAAAAGGGAAATATTTGTATTTAGACAAGGAAAGCACATTTTCATTCACTCCTTCTCAATTTGTCTTGAGCGCTCTCATCTCTTGTGTGTGTTTACATGTGCATGTCTCTGTATTCTCCTATGGCTTGGATGCCATAACAGCGGTCTGAGGTTGTGTCATTAGACAGGACCGTGTTGGCCTTCTTGCTCTACCTGTAGCCTGGGTAACATGTCTTGTGGGCACTTTCATATACGGAAAGATAACACAAATACACACAGAAACACACACACATCACCGGCACCATTTTGACATGGTTTGCATGACATAAATAGACCGTTCTTCTATTTTTTGCTAGTCTTCAGGACTAATTACGTAATTAAAAATGGCGCTCTCCTTCCTGACATAATTCATCACTGTCTGTGTATTTACCGCCCTGGTGAAAACACACACACACACACACACACACACACACACACGGTCACAGACAAATCCAGTGCTTTGAAACTCTCTCCCCCCTCCCCCTCCTAAACCCACACACTCAGACACACACTGCACACCGTGGCCGAGAGAAAAGGTGTTGATGGTTTGCAAGGGCCAGAGATCCATCATGTGACATGCCGGCCGCTAAGAACATGCTAACTACAAATCAAAGCCTAGAGACAGCCTCGTTTTTAACTCTCAGGTTGCATTTTAATTGCACGCTACTATAAAGATGATGAAGGGGAGAAGTTGATTTGTAAAAAAAAAAAAAAAAGAAAAAAAAAGTCAAATGAACAACACGAATCAGCCTTTGATGGAGAGTGACATGTGGAAGGTCTCCAGGCTGCAGTATTATGAAAAGGTAAATTTTTTATTGCGACTATGGAACAATATGAAAAAGAGTTTGTGGAATTGCATTTTATCTCTGATATTCCAATCCAAAGGAAGGCCTCTGGTTTGCAAATTCAGCATGGAAATGGGCTGAAATGCCAATACAGAACAGTATTCAGTTCAAATGACACTCTGTACTTGTTTCAGTGTCTGTGGTGTGTCTCTATATGTGTGTGTGGAAACACACAGTGGACTGGGGGTGTGACTTAATTATTGCTTACTTTGTTTCATTTCAGTGCGCAGTTCTCTGTTGAATTCATATTCTATTTATTGACATGGCATACAGCAGTGTTTTATTGCCAAAGCAAAAGACAAGAACAGACACTGTGACAAGAATAAATAGTACTAAAGTTGCATGTGATGCATACGGAAAGGAATTGTGAGGTTATTAATGAGAGAGCGATTGGTCCATGATGAAGTGAGTCAGTAGTCTTCTTTGTCTGCTGGTCGTCCTATAGTTTCACATGTTGACCAGGTTGATTCAGAAATCTTGGAAAATCTGTGATTGTAATTTTGTGGTTGATGTGTCGAAAGAAAAAATGCTTCTTGGGGCAGAATGAACAAGTTTTTTTTCCCGCTCTGATTACCTTCACAATACAAGACTATTGTAACTGCAGAGACATGGTATAATAATGGCATACTCTTTGTTCCTATCAAGAGTTAAGGCCTCACTCAGGAAGCCATAAAAGAACAACAAATAGCGTCTTATTTTCGTTCATATCCATGATTTTTTTTCTTATTATTTTGTTATCGATTTCTGGGATTCACCAATTTTTTCTTATTTTTGCTCTTCTTTTAGGTAAGAGACAATTTAAGAGATAAGAAAAAATGTCAAATGCAAGGAAACATACGTCTTCAAAGGAACTTAAAAAAAACGCATGAATACGATGTAATCAAATTTAGATTATTGTATGTTTTAATGTAATTATAATAATTGGATTATTACATTTGTGGGCTGAAGAAGCACTAATGGTCTAGCATTCCAAATTAAGATTAATGCTGAATGGCTTAAAGTATAATAATTAGAGAAATAAAAAAAAATATTGCTGCATGACGTCCATTGTATTTATTATAATTGTGAGCAAATACTTCCAGTGACTCCATTAATTCTTTTACCCTCACATTTTTACCCTACTTTTACCCTACTTAACCTTGCCTAACCCTTATCCTAACCATATCTTAACCCTAAAAGGGAGAGGCAAACTTTAAGTATAGCAAACTGTAATAAGTATAGAATTTCAACTGTAATTCGGACGGTCAAACTAACACCAACTTCATAAAGGTCGCATTTTTTAAACATGTCAGCGTAAAATAAAACCTGAATTATTGTTTTAAAAAAAAAGTGAAAGCCAGTGAACAGGTCACATAGT
>CALSBV010010642.1:343998-350281 GCA_943590825.1 Bovichtus diacanthus
GAGAGAGAGGGGAATTGACAGTAAGAGAAAATAAGAATGGAGGGAGTTCAGAGAGGAGAAACAAATGGGAGATTGTGATGGATCTTGCTCAGTCCTGCTTGGCTAACTCACACATACACACACACACACACACACACACACATCCCCTGGGACGAGTGCTCATGACCCTAGGTTGCCTTGTGGCCTTTGAGAGTGTGGCTGCTCCAAGTGCAAGCTATCTAAGTAACAAAGGACAGACAGTCGATCATTTACTGACAAACAGTCGCCCAGTATTTGTGTAGTGTGAGCATGATATTGTTGCCTGTGTGTGTCTCTTCGCACACACGTCTTAGCAGCCCCGTGCTAACACTTGAACTCATGTATTATGTTGTACAGTGCTTTAATCTACAAAATACAGGTACATTTGATTTTTTGTCCAACTGAACACTGTTACTACACACTGTCACTGTTACTCACCTTTCTAATGAGCGGAGATGTGCATGTTGAAGTTATTGTAAATGTCCAGATAGTTTCCTGCTCATACAAGCTGCAGGAGGAGCTGTGTGAGCGGCCCTACACTATTTCAGTTGGGAAGCTGCTGGATAACAGCTGAGATTTCCCAAAACCTTAATGGTCCTTAAATGGTATCAGCACAGCTGCCTTCTGAGATACCAGGGGTGCGTTTTTTGAATGTTTGTGTACATTCAGTACTATTAATATCATGTATTATGAATGAGTAATTCTGTCATTGAATGAAGAATTCTTGTGCGTGATTTGCACTGAATGCTGCCCGTGCACACAATACACGTTCAGAGCTTTTAGAGCTTTTTATTCCAATTCAAGCACTGAAGTTGTGGCTAGCATTCTGCTACTATAGGCTAAACGTTTGTTGGAGTTTGTTTTTTGGAATTTCTTCAAATGTGGCACACATGTCCAGTTGGACTCAAGGATGAAGTAATTAGATGTCTAACTAGATAACATGATGAAGTGATGACATTTTGGACGGACATAGATGTAAACTGCACTTTGACTTGTTGGCGAAGGCATGTAACCGTGAGGTGATAATTGTAGTTTTTTGTTGATAACAATATATGATAAAAAATTTTTTAAAAAAAGTATAATCAATGCTAACTGTCTGTGAAGTGCTAGTACAGAGGAGGGTGGTGTTATTGTCACTGCACCCGAGCAGTGAACCCCCACTAACATGTGGAGTATTCCTTGAACATCACATTTAACATTGATTCCATGTGTGGTTCTTGAATGTGTCTTGCTCTATAATGTACACATTACATTCTTGTCTTGTTCATTTCAGTTAAAAGGGACTTATGATTGAATTTTTACAAAACTTTTTACGGCATTTACGAAGTTGTCGGCTTCGAGCAGCTAATGCTCGGGTGCTGACCTAGTTATCACTTGACCTTTCATAGCACGTTTGACATTTGTAACACAGCAGAGGAGCATACCTGACCTTGAAGAACATTCCAGTCCCTGCAGTGTCTAAATGTGAAGTTCACTTTGTCTAGAAAACATTTGATTTATGGTGTACAACTTTTTTTATCTGTTTTGCTAAATAAATACTGCACGTGTATAAATACAGCGCGCGCACACACACACACACATGAATCAGTGAGTCTGTCAGTAGCTCTCTAGCCTCGGCACACACTCTTGTATTGGCACTGTAACAGCAGCATGTAAATACAGTGTCAGCAGCTCCCCAGCTGAGTGGCATGGGGAGACGATTAGCCAGGCTAACACACACACACACACACACACACATTCACAGACATACACAAGCATGCTACAACAGCATCTGTATTTGTGAATAATCGCAGTATTTCAGTGGGTTGCGACGCTGCTGCAGTCACAGACAGACACACTAACTGTTGCCACTCCAAATCTAATCTCCCCTCTCTCTTCCTCCTTCCCTCTCTCACTAACACCACTGCCACTATGTGCTGTATATGCTAATATTATCTCAGCTTTTTTGAAAGGCATTCTGCATATTTTGGACTATCTTGCTGTTCATTACCGCTTATCAGCATGGAGCTAGTTCCACATAGAAATAATTCATATACAGTAGTATATTTTTTTTTTGAGGGTTACAGCAAACAACAACAGAAGTGTCTATAAGCTATTGTTGAAATATGATAGAACATTTTCTGATATTCAGATTTTTATTCAATGTATAATTAGAAGTTTTTTCTCAAACTACATCTACAACAAAATATTCTGTGAATGCATATACAGTACACAGAGGGTGGAGTACAAATGAACGCTGAACATGATATTTTCAGAAGACCAAAACGTTACAATAAACTTTCATGAACTGAAAACTCACTGTGAGGGTTAAAGTTCTAAGACGAAAACATGGCCATACCCCAAACCGGACAACACCGTGGTAGCGACCTGTGAATCACAAGTAACCCCACCCTAAAGCATAGCCTGCTTTATTGTCTATGTTACTCTAAATGGGACCATCATTTACTAAATGAACATCATGCTGTGTTGAAGAAGACTACTAGCGATCGAGACCATAAACTCATTACGAAAATGTTTACTGAGGTAATAAATTAAGTCAGAAGTAGAATCATTTTCTCATAAACTTCTATATTATATATTCTACTTTTTTTGCCTGCTGGCCATTAGAAATAATGCAAGTTTAAGGTACTTCCGCATTGGCTTCACTTTTCAGAACCAGAATAGGTTGCTGCCTGACTAACACAAATTTTCCTGTCTGGCATTTTTTCTATAAGTGGTTTCTTTTTATTTGAATATATGTTATTACAAGAACATTTAAATATTTCGGAGATGAAAAACATAAAAGCTATAAAGTAGAGTAACTGTAATGTTGCTTTCCACAGACACATTCTGCACGACTGTCACGGTGATTTGCGCACAACTTATTATACAGTATGCGTTCATACATGGTGTGCCAGTGGAGATGCAATTAGTGCGATGATACTGTAAATATGTTACCAGTTTGGTAAATCATGTAGCCGCTTGAAGGAGCAGCCCCATTCATCAGGCGTGTGGGTCGATGGAACACCTCTTGAGATCGATGGCACGCCTCGCCAAACCAAGGCATTCACTGCAGAAAGCCATGCCCCTTTAACCACCCTCGCTGCACACACACACACACACACACACACACACACACACACACACACGTGTGCAAACACAGGAGCCCCCCCACCAATTTGTCTGTGTATGTCAAATCACAATAATTAAGTATTATCGATCTCAAATTCAATTAACTTCATTAATGTGGGTTGCACTGGTGATTGGGAACAGATGGAAAATGGTTGAGGGAGGGAGGGAGGGACGGAAGGAGGGAGGTGAAGGTGGAGATTATAGGATCTCATTAAGTGGGAATTGACAGGGAGGTGGATGCATGTAACACACAAATATGTATAAATACACTCACGCAGAGGGTACAAGTGAGAAAGGCCTACAGACGAGTCTTCAGCTTTGTCTCATCAAAAATGTTTCCCTTCATGAGACTGATGTGGACAGTCTGTCTCACACACACACACACACACACTGAGACTGCACGTCTAAGCAGAAGTGTAAACAGGCAGCGCTGACGTGCCTGTGTGTCTGATAGGGCTGTTAAGTGGTTATATAAGCATGATAAACGGTTTCCTAACATCATAACATCTGGAGAGTGCATAAGCATTTCCTCACTTTACGCACAGACAGGAATTACAAAAACGCAGTTGAGGATACCAGCTTCATAAGTGTTTTTGACTGTAAGTCCAACATTTTATTTTACTTTCATTTAACCGGTTCATTATCAGAATGATTTACTATCATAGCTGGGATTTGTCATTTTGTTCGGATGTCGAGAATAATTTCTGAGCCCTTCGAGCTCTGTGGTGTTTGCTTGCTTGCCTGAAAGTCGGCAATCTCTCCTGGCCCATTCTCCTGAAAATGAGATCAAACCACCTCCTCCACCCTGCTGACAATCCATCTCTCTCTCTCTCTCTCTTTTCCTCTCTCTACTAATTAAAAGAGCACCGGCATACCTGACGTGTTTGGCCCGGACTTCTTCTACTCCAGCGGTTTTACATTTGTGTGCTTCGGTGTGTGCATGGAGGTGTTTCTCCATATTCATCGCAGTATCCTGGGTCGGATAGTGTTGTGAACCTTGCAGCCTGGACCTAAGCCAGAAGCCTTGCGGATCATCTCTGCATGTTCACGATTGTGTGCGAGTGTGTGTGTGGCCCCAGTCTTGACTTCCGTCCAAAGCCCCGCCTCCCTGCTCCACCTCCTCGTCTTCTCCTTCTACCACATTTATTCCCGTCTCTTTTCTCCTTCTCCTCTTTTGGGTTTTGCTCAATACATCTGGTCACAGCTTCATTGGACTGCTACAACAATAAATACAATAATGTAGAAGGTGTAGAGTGACCCTTTCCCCATCTTGCCCCCCACACACAATCACAGTGAAACCATGTTGGGCCAAGTTGTGGCTAAAGAAAGAGACCTCTCTCTGAGTGTGTAGATGCTGCGCTTCTTAAGTCAATGAAAGCAATCTGGCTGTATCAATGGCTATAATTTCATTATCATGTGGTGTGGTGGTAAACTAGCAGACAGGTACAAAAAAAACAAAACTAGAATAGATAAATGGTTTGAAAAGTCAGTATTATAAAGGCTCAACATAAACAATTCCAGTATCTCTGTATTTTGTATTGAAAAAGTGTGAAATGATATCCATTTTATACAATTCAAAGTGTTGAAAGCAATTCATTTGGAACACATTTGGAACATAGTGTGGTTATGACATTGGGGTACTTGAGCTCATTTAACGCGTCAGCAGCTATAACCCCATCATTTATTATACTTATTATATTTATTAACTGTGCAATACGGACTATGCTTATATTACCTGTGCAATTATTCAACTGTGCAATACTCACATCACCATGGCATTATAACTGTATTACACTGTACATATTCTTGTTTTTAGCATAAATATCATAGTTAATATTACTACACTCGTAATATATATATAGTTTTACATATATATTGTTGTTATATACTGTAGTACAATGTGCACATTTTTACTTTAACTTCTCTGTGTTTATATAACAATTCTTTATTCTATTTTATTTCATTCTAAAGTGGAGCACCAGTTAAAAAATCAAATTTCCCCCCGGGATAAATAAAGTATTTCTGAATCTGACTCTTATTCTGTTAGACTAAAAAAAGGTAAGGAACCACGACTGTACATAATAAAACAGCAACATCGGCAGCAAGGTTTTGGTGGATGATGATGCACTACATTTTCCTAAAAAAATAAAAGAGGTTAATATCAAAGACTGCAATCAACAGGGTATTTTTTTCACGGATGTCACAAAACAGTGCAATGCGGTTGAGCAGATTCAATGCAAGTCATTGTATCAATTCCTTGCGAGACTGCACCTCTTAAATGTTTTCAGATTTCAAAATCTCCTGCCTCAAACAAGTCCAGAAATCAGTCGAGCACTCCATTCTCCATGTAGGTGGATGTAGCCTACACACCAAGGTTTCATTCAGTACATGCTGGTCTTGCTGGCAAACACAATTCTCCCTGATCCTCTGCATGTGTCTCTATACATATCACACATTTGCAGGTACACAGATGGGCACACACACACACACACACACACACACACACACACACACACACACATACACACACACACTGTGTTCTTATCACACAAAGGCAGCTAATTTGAATTTGTACGTTGTGTTTTAAAGGAGATTTCACATTGATGTTTGGCCTTGATGAGAGCGCCGGGCTGCTGTGTTCGGCTGTTTCCTCAGCCAGGGCATTGTTCACTTAAACAGCTGTCGTTTTGGCTGATTCAGAACAGATGGCATGTACATGTGGGTCTGCTCGGCTGCACGTATGTGCGGGTGGGTGAATGTGTCTCTGAGACAGAGTGGGGGAGAGAGAGAGACGCGGAGGGATGAGGATGTCTGAGTGAGAGGGGTTGTGTTTACGTGTTTTACATCCATAAATGTTAAAAACATGCAGCTGAAATGCGTAAAGGTTTTAACATATATGTATTTCGGTAAAAAAACAAACTATAGTGACTCATGCAGTGTGGATAAAGGTCATGTGACCCCCGCAGTTCTTAAATTGCATATGATAGCATCTAATAGATAACGTGTTTGAAGTGTTTCAGATGGATCCTTCCTTTTTGTGAGACTGAACACTGGAGCGGACCGCATGTTTAACAGAGAAGTTACTGAGAAAAGAGTTGTTGGACTACAGCAGTTACAGTACAACTTGTGTGTGTGTGTGTGTGTGTGTGTGTGT
>CALSBV010010642.1:350681-384726 GCA_943590825.1 Bovichtus diacanthus
AAGCCTGTGTAAAGTTCATTTGTTCCAATGTAGGCACCTGCGGCTTATAGACATGTGCGGCTTATTCATGTACAAAATACATATTTTTTAAAAATTCAGTGGGTGCGGCTTACATTCAGATGCGCTGAATAGTCCGGAAATTACGGTACTTGTGTGTTTTCAAGCCCATATTTTCACAGAATTGTAGGCATGTTTTGAAGTTTTGTTTTCAGCCTACTTACCTTGCACATATAATATATATATATATATATATATATATATATATATTTATATTATATTTCTGTTTTTTTATAAGGAGCTTTACTGTGCATTCTAATGCAATTTTGCAATAAAAATTGAATGTGGGATTGAATGTGTGCTTCCATGCCACACCCCCGTCCCACTGACCGCCTCGCTCTGTGTTTACATACCAGCTTAGATGAGTGATGGCCTGTTGCAGAAAGGAATGCAAGGCACAAGGCCACTGATATTCACACACGCTCATCTTCTTTACCAGGGTGTACTTGCTAAAACAAGAGGGTTGTGTATGCATGTTGTCTTTGTGCACATCAATTGTTATTCACAAATCCAGCCTTAATCACAAGTGTGAGCATGCAGCATTTCTCATCTGATGTTGTTTTATCCCTTTGACTTATTAACAAAAAGAAAACATTCATAGATGTACAAAGAGGCGAGACTGTGATTTGTCTTGATACATATTTTCCCTTTATGATTTTGTTTGTATTATTCTTAAACTGGAAGGATTTGAATATATAAATTGAAAGCCTCAAGCCCACTCCCCAAAGCTAAACTGTAAATAATAACTCTAAACTTTTTCTAATCTTTGGTAATTGAAGCAAATGGGTTTTGCACAGAGAGATTTGTTACAGGCAAATGTACATACATTCATTTTTATTTACAAGGAGGCGAGGGCTGAACAGTGTAATGAGTGAAAATGCTTGCTTAATTTAAATGGCGAGTGTGTCTGTTAGGGAATGCATTAGAGTCTGCAGAAGAAGCGTAAGACATATTAATTGACAGACAGGAACCGCTGTCTCCGAGGTTGATACAAGTAATTTATTACTTCAGAAAGGAATGCCACCGCCAGAATGTGCTTCATTAATTTCAAATTTAGTTTTAATTTCAAGCTGTTGCCCCTTGAGAAGAAAAAGGTGGCAAGTTCTGTTTGAAGAGACATTTTTCCCCTCTCCCTTCCTCCATCTTTTTCTTTCCATCCTCCATCTCTCTCTCTGGCTGTCTCTGATTTTCTGCAGTACAGAACAAAGACCTGGGGGTGGAGAGAGAATGGGAGGGGGTGGCAACTTGATTACAATTTGAAAACCATGTCAATGTAAAAGGGGGGAAGTTAGGAAAGAATTACTGCAACAGTTTATGATAGGAAATACTTTGTCTATGAATGCCATTGGATGATTGCTCCGTTTCCTCTAGAGAAAGTGTGAATGTCAGTATCTTGTGTTTCTATCAATTTTCTGCTTGGTGAAGAAAAGGGTATACAGAGTTGAGGATCTCCATCATTAGATATGCTGTCAGTGTGGTTCTAACACATCTCTCTCTCTGTCTTTGTTTTCTCTTCTCTCTGTCTGAGCAGCATACGTCCCTGAAGATGAGAAGGAAGCAGCCCTGTTGGATGAGGACCTGGATGGAGACGACTCAGCTCAGGAAGGGGAGGAGCCTGCCACTAAGTTCCTATGTCAGGACAGGCCAGGATCCACTGGCTTCCATGACTCCCCCAGTGCTGCCGACTTTTCTGGTCAAGAGCTGGACAGCGAGTCACACCTGAGTGAATCCAGTGACAGAATGTCTGATTTTGAGTTAACCTCACTTAAAAATGAGGATGATATCCTCCTCTCAAAAGACCCCTCGAATGCCCTTTCCCTGTCAACCCCCTCCGTCATGATGGTTGCTGCCAATGCAGCTGCCCCAGTAAGTGGAGATGAGGCCATATTAGCCACAACAGGGTCTGTGGCTGACAGCCTTGAGAAGATGAAGGCCATTTACACCTCCTTCCTGACTAACTCCTATTGGTCCACTCTGAATCTGAACCTAACCCAGCCCCCTGCAGAAAAACCCCCTCGCAGTCACAGCAGCAGCAGTAGTAGCAGCAGTAGCAGTAGCTGTGGAAGTGGAGGCTATGACTGGCACCAGACAGCTATGGCTAAAACCCTCCAGCAGGCCTCACAGAACCACCACAACAGACTGGGCCCGGTTCAACATCCCACAGTGGCTGTATCCACAGCATCTACAGAACACAACCTATTTAGTACCGTCCAGCTGTACCGGCAGAGTTCCAAGTTGTATGGCTCTATATTCACTGGTGCCAGCAAGTTCCGCTGTAAGGACTGCAGTGCAGCGTACGACACACTAGTGGGGCTCACGGTGCACATGAACGAGACAGGCCACTACCGCGATGATAACCACGAGACGGATGGTGAGGGGGCTAAACGGTGGTCAAAACCGAGAAAGCGTTCTTTGCTAGAGATGGAGGGGAAGGAGGATGCACAGAAAGTTCTCAAGTGCATGTACTGTGGGCACTCCTTTGAATCCCTTCAGGATCTAAGTGTCCACATGATCAAGACGAAACACTACCAGAAAGTGCCTCTGAAAGAGCCTGTTACACCAGTGGCAGCTAAGATTATCTCTTCGGCTCGAAAGAGAGTCCCTATGGACCTAGACATCCCTAGCTCACCAGACTCTAATGGAGGTACCACACCTAAGCCCACCTCCTTCAACGACTCTAATGATATGCACCAGAAAGTCACCAATCCTTACATCACACCTAACAACCGCTATGGACACCAGAACGGTGCCAGCTATGCCTGGCAGTTTGAATCCAGGAAGTCACAGATCCTTAAATGCATGGAGTGTGGCAGCTCTCATGACACACTACAAGAGCTAACTGCTCACATGATGGTGACTGGACACTTTATTAAAGTCACCAACTCTGCTATTAAGAAAGGCAAACCCATTTTAGAACCATCCGCCCCAACACCCATACCCAATTTAACAGCTGAAGAAAAGGTCCAGTCTGTTCCCCTGGCCGCCACAACCTTTTCCCCTCCACCTGCCCCAGTGCCTCCTCCAACTAGCATCTCCCCCACTGCCATGGTTGTGGAGATAAAAAAGGAGGAGAAGGAGGAGGAATGCACTAAAGAGTCCATCATCAACAATGGTGATCTGAACAAGGAGAAGAAGGCAGGGGGTGAGGAGGAGGCTGAGGAGAAGTTCGATATTTCTTCAAAATACTCTTATCTGACTGAGGAGGATCTGGATGAAAGTCCAAAAGGGGGTCTTGACATCCTCAAGTCCTTGGAGAACACAGTTACGTCAGCCATCAACAAAGCCCAGAATGGAGCTCCAAGCTGGGGTGGATATCCCAGTATCCATGCTGCTTACCAGCTCCCAAACATAATGAAGCTCTCACTAGGCAACTCTGGGAAGAGCTCTCCCCTTAAATACATGTTTCCTGGAGGGGAGATTTTCTCTTCTACCGGTAAGAACCAGCATCTGATGTCCCCTCCCAGCCGCCAGAACTCCCCACTGCCCAAAAACAACTTCCATGCTATGGAGGAACTGGTCAAAAAGGTGACAGAGAAAGTGGCCAAGGTAGAAGAAAAAATGAGAGAGCCCAGTGGTGTTGTGAGGACATCTCCACTGAGACGTACTACATCCTCACCGTGCAACAGCGAGGCAGGGGACTCAGCCCGAGGAGATTCGCCCAAAGAAAATAGAGCAGGAGGCTGTAAAACTCCAGAGAATAGAAGTGGAACGGAAAAAGCGGTAGGTGATGGAAATGGAGCCAATCACAGAGATTCAAATGGCGATATTTCTATAAAGGAGTCTATGGAGAATGGAGTGGAGTCCACTGTTGTGACATCCCCCCTGCCTGCCTCCCTGTGTGGCAGTACAGCTATCATCACAGACCATCCACCTCCAGAACAGCCATTCGTCAACCCTCTCAGCGCACTGCAGTCAGTAATGAACGCCCACCTGGGGAAGGCAGCTAAGCCTGCCCTGCCCTCCCTTGACCCCATGAGCATGCTGTTCAAGATGAGCAACAGCCTGGCGGAGAAAGCAGCGGTGGCTTCTTCGACCCCACCAGCACAGACCAAAAAGCAAAACAATGACCGCTTAGACCGCTACTTCTACCAGCAACATCTAAACAATGACCAACCCATTGATCTCACCAAAGGCAAAAATGCTGACAAAAATGGCAGTAGTGGTTCTTTGGGTTCAACTGCTCTCTCTTCTACCACCACCACCCCGTCATCAATTTCTCCCTCCTCCGCTGTCACTATGACCAAAGCCTCAGCTGCAGTAGCTTCCTTTATGTCCAGCTCCCCTTTGAGAGAAAACGCACTGTCAGACATCTCTGACATGTTGAGGAACCTGACAGAAAGTCAAGCTGTATCCAAGTCCTCCACACCTACCAGCCTGTCTGAGCGCTCCGACATTGAAGGTATCACACAGGAGGAGATAGAAGATGTTTCACCGGCCCAGAAACGTAAAGGACGGCAGTCCAATTGGAACCCTCAACACCTCCTCATCCTACAAGCTCAGTTTGCCTCCAGTCTGAGACAAACAAGTGATGGCAAGTATATGATGTCGGACCTGAGCCCACAGGAGAGAATGCACATCTCCCGTTTCACCGGCCTCTCAATGACTACAATATCCCACTGGTTGGCTAATGTCAAGTACCAGCTGAGGAGAACCGGTGGCACCAAGTTCTTGAAAAACTTGGATTCAGGTCACCCAGTGTTCTTCTGCAGTGATTGCGCCTCTCAGATCCGCTCACCATCCACCTACGTCAGCCACTTGGAATCCCACTTGGGCTTCCGTCTGCGAGACCTGGCCAAGCTTTCTGGAGAGCAGCTGCTCAGCCAGATTTCACAGCAACATCATCAACAACGCCACACCAAAGGACTATCTGAAAAACTGCTCTCTAATCTTCACCCATCCAGCCACCCTTTACCTTCCTCTCTACCTACATCCCTATCCTCTTCCTTACCCATCTCCCTGCCCTCGTCCTTGACCACCTCTCTGCCCTCAACTGAATCTCCGTCACCCTCCCCCGACGACGATGACGTTGGGGCTGTGTACCAGTGCAAGCTCTGCAACCGGACTTTTGCGAGCAAGCATGCGGTCAAGCTTCACTTGAGCAAGACTCATGGGAAGTCCCCCGAGGACCATCTCATGTATGTGTGTGAGCTGGAGAAATAGTAGCACTGGCTGGGGACAATGCTGCGTTCTTTTGTAATGTCTCACTCTTTCATGCTGTCTCTCTAAAGCCTTTCACAGACATTTCTTTCAATGAAAAGAAAGGATTATTAACGTGATGGAACTGCACAAAGATGCCATACAACTACTGTTTTGAGTTTTGGCACATGGTTTTAAATTTTGTGTTGTAGCAGTTGTTTTTTTTCTTTTGTTGCTGTGTGAGGTAGACTCACTCTGGCCCAAGACACTTGATTTTAGTGATCTCCTTTGACAGAAATAGAGTGACTTTTTGAAAAATGTGTTGATGGAGGCTTCTGTCATTGAGAAGATACAATATATGAAGGTTTAAAAAAAGAGATTCTAAAATGAAGTGGTGTGTATTTTGAAACGTGTAAATGGAATTAAGTTCCTTTATATTTTGGCATCACTGGGATGTGATAAGCTGCATGCATAAATTAAACAGTTTAGTTAAACATTTTATAACTAAATCTGGTGCACTTTCCATGATTTCCTTTATGTTATTTTTTTTGTTTTCACGCTCTCTCTTTTTTTTCTTTTTTTGTGCTGCAGTCAGCATTTAAAATTTAACCCTCTGAGTACGTCAAAGCACTTCTACACCTAAGATCCAAACACTATTGACTCAAGATTTGAGATTGTGAATTATTGAAGCTATCATGAGAATTAGATGGACAATTCGTGCATTGAGCCTGCAATGCCTGTTTCCCATACAGTATGTTGAGTCTAATCCTAGACATGAAAGCATTTTTTTTCAAAAGGAGATTCTCTATTCACTGCAAGGTTTTCATCTTGGGCTTAATATTTATTTGAGATATGTTCGCAGGACAATATTGTAGCTATGTGGTAAAAAAAAAAAAAAAAAAAAAAAAGGAAATCTGAAGTCTTTTACTTTGGTCGATCAGGGACCTATAATAATTCAGGTCTGTGTAAAATATGTATATAAAAACATATTAAGTAATTCCTGTCTAAATTATGCATAATTTCTATATTTTTTAATTTAAAAGGATTATGACTATCTGCTGGTGCACAGTATATGAAGACATGAGTAAAATTGTTTTGCACAATAGTTTTATAAATGTGTTATTTAATCAAAGGATATGAAAAAAGATAGGTAGCAAAAGGATGACAACAGGACACAGGAATCTTTTTATTCCCAACTCGTGCTCAAAGGGTTAAAGACTCTCTTTACCAGACACTACTACATGTGCCGCTGTATGAACACTAAAAAGATATTAAAGGTTGTACAAAAAAGATGTTACTTTATAAAGATATTTCACATGTAAACTGTTATTTATAAGCACTCTTGGTTGTTTCATATCGTTGAATGCCTTTTCGATTGGTCCTATTTTTTCTGTCTAATTACTCTGCCATGATTCCACTCTGCAGCTTTATCTTTTTGGGATATGAAAGGTAACCATGGTTACACTAACCTCTTGAATGACAAGTTCTGCTACTTTTTTGGCAGTTAATTTGCTGAAGTAACTGACAGCTGCCAGGGTAGAGAAATAAAAAAAAAAATCCTTATGTGTAAAATATCGGCATGTAAACAGCACAGATACTGTAATGCATTCTGTGCCGTTAGTCTTTTTCATTTTGTTCTTTCGTTTTCTGTTGTTGTTGTTCTTGACAATGAACCCCCATTATATGACTTCATATAACCTTGTTTTCTACTGCAGCATTAAAAAAAGGAAACTGTTTTTTGCAATAATGTGCGTATGCATCGTGTGTGTCATGGCTATCAATTATGTGTGTGCTGTGCAGTCCCTAATGAGCACATTAGACTGGGAGTGTGTCAACGTCTGTCTGTGACGAGCTGCATACTAGTTTGAGTGTGAGTGGCAGCAGTGGGGCCGTGTGGGAGACAAACACACACACACACACACACACACACACATCCAGACATGCAAAAAGACACCATCATTGTTGGGCTTAACCCAGTAGCCACTGCTGTTGTGCTTGGGGCTTAGACCAATGCATCTACTGCATATGAGACCACAGAGAGCCTGCAACAAAAGGCCTCAGAAGCAGTAAACAATCAAATGACAAAAACTTGTTTTGTCATTATAAAGGGGCAGTGAAGCAATCAAACAACCCTAAAGCGACTGAGCTCCATACACACCTTGTTTCTCTTTCCACACAGGATATGGAAGTATAAAGACACACACAGACACAAAGTTTCCCTTCCATATCTGCAGCTCTATAATTACCTCCGACGTCCATTTTGTGACTACTCTCGGCGAGGTAAGACACTTGGCAGACATATTTGTTTAGGCTTCATGGGAGATGGCAACAATGCTGACAAGATGAACAGGTGCTTTCAAGTGTTTATTTATTCAGAATGTTCCCTGTCCGGAGATGTGATTAAATAGGAGCTGTATCACTATCTATCTGATATGTCCTGCACAACAGTAGGATGTAGATAAAGCAGATGGAGCAAAGAGTTTAAGTTTACAGGGGGACGAGATCTAGGAGACCATTCTGTCCGAAGATCTACGTGAGAATCGGTAAATGTTCAGTGCAGATAAAGGGGTTGAGAACACAAAGGTAGGTATTAGCTGGAGAATTTTTTTTTTAAAGAACAAGCACCAACACACACGCAAATATGCTTGCGCAAAAACACACACACACACACACATGTGCGTTGCATAAACATACAGAGCACACACAATTTATCAAAGTGAGACAGTGCTGTGTGTTGGTGAACCACATCACTTTTCCTGCTCCACTCTGCCACGTAATATACCGTGCTGAAAAAAGAAAAAAAAACCCACATGCACGGCAGTTGCACACACCTGCACACAACACAAACAACACAGCAACTCTGAATTGTACAGACCAGGATTCTAAATCGTCTTATCTTCACACATGTAGTTGCACAACTGACCACTACACACACACACGCACGCACGCACACACGCACACACACACACACACACACACACACACACACACACACCTCTCATCAGCCAGGTAGAAGGACTTCATCCGCAGTGACAAGGTGCCATCGTGTGTGAAAACGTCAGCCCTCAACAGCGCAGCCTGAAGTCTGCCACCATATTTAAGGCTCTCATTAGCCTCAAAGAAAATATGCGTGAAAATGAAGTGTAAGAAAGCACTTTTCTCTCTCCCTGCCTTCACATCCAGCGAGCAGATGCAAGGGCTTATTAAGGTTCAAAACTAGCATGTCGGAGACAATCGGTAAAACCAGTGGGAAGAGCACACACACAGACTTACTCAGAGAAACATATTCACATTCATGAACTTACTATGTATCTCAATGCAATCATAATGTGCATTAAAACCTATTAATCAGAGTCAGGGAAGAGGAATGATGAGTAAATGCTGACCTCCAGAAAACAGAGCACTCGTTATTTATTCATTTTACAATTGCTTTATTTCATTACAGGTCAAATACATTTTAAAAGTTAACCAATCTAACTATAGGCTACAACAAACAAACACAACAAATGTAACCATTCCTAACACATTTAAAGCACCCTTTACTCATACAACTTTATTTCATAATGCAAATACATTAAACATGATAAAGTGTT
Source organism: Bovichtus diacanthus (assembly GCA_943590825.1). NCBI lineage: Eukaryota > Metazoa > Chordata > Actinopteri > Perciformes > Bovichtidae > Bovichtus > Bovichtus diacanthus. The sequence continues at coordinate 359,468 of CALSBV010010642.1, forward strand.
AACTCTTCTAACTTTAACTTGACTGGTCCACATCATTCACATCTACACGCTTGTGTCTCTTCCTGAAATAATCAGTCAATGACTCAGTTAATTAACAACAATTTTGAGTAACACTTTCTATAACACCCATGTCCATAATGCATTATAAACATACTTACAATGCGATATAATCTGCTGATAGCACCATGTAATTATAGTTATAAGCACTCGTAAATATCCATAATGCTTTATAACAATAAACATTTCACATTGTAAAGCATTTTATAATGACCTATAGGATCAGGTATCATAATACTTCATGATTGCTGGTCATGCTCTGACGTTTTAGATTAAATTATTTTTTTTTCACTTTACTTAAAACAAACAATGAGCACTTATAGTGACTTATCACATGCTTGTGATGTGTTGTATCTGCCTGTACCTCAGGAATTTCATTACTTCACATAAAGCACCCGATGCCAACTTACTGTAACTTGTAATCGCACTATAAGGCATTTTAACAGTGATTATAATGCATTATAAAATAAATTATAATGTATTACAACTATGGGAATTTGAATGATCCTTACAACAATTATAAGGTATTATGATACTTGACCCTATGAATGATAAAATTCATATCTCAATTTTGTTAAATTAGTTAAATGGCAAAGTTATTCCTCAAGCAACACTACTATACAGCCATACTAGCTGACAATAACAAACATTGGGTTCAAGCTTTTCAAATGTGATGATTTGTCACTGATATCTTTCTTTAATCTATTGTAAATAGATATCATTTGATGGTCACTTTTTGGTTTTTAAACTATTGGTTGGACAAAACAAGCAATTCCTAAGAGGTCATTTTTTGCTTTTAGAACTTGCTTTTTAGCCACGCTAGCTGCATGGCTCTAGGTCCGCCCGTCCATTGAAATGTCTCGATTACTTTCGTATGCATTGCCGTGACATTTTGTACATATACCCATGGTTCACAGAGGTTGAATGCGTCTGGCTTTGGTGATCGGCTGACTTTCCTCTAGCACCATCAGGTCACCAAATACCAAATATCTGCAAAACTAATGACATTCCCGTCAGCCTCAGCTGTACTTTTACTTTAATGCTCATTGGCAAATGACAACATGTTAACATGCGAAACTAAAGTGATTTACATGGTGAACATTAAAACTGATAAATCATCATTTTAGCAGTGGTTAGTAGTTAGCTAAAATCACTGCTGTCCCCAGCTGCAGCCGCAAAGAACCACTAGCACAACTGACAAGACATGAAATGTAAACAAAAATGATCAATAGCTTGCCTTCCTAACTGTCTGGAAAATGCAGAGCAATTAAACAAGGTTGCCCTATTCTGTGGACTATATCAAACGGGGAATAGGCTTTCTGAGATGTAAAAGGACTGCACTGCCTGAAGCCAGCTATGTCAGTGAACATTAACATCTTAATAGTGGTTTCGGAGATGGTGCTATGTCCCAACATACCACACCCTCATTGCAGCCCAGACAATGCAACCGTCAGAATCCCCCAGCAACATAGAGGGAGCCTCCACAACAGTAAGCTGCTCACATGCATTTGAGGCAGGTGTGCTGCGGATCCAGATAGCTTTATCTAAATCAGGGGGGGCAGGAGGGAGGCTGGGAATACAAGCTCAGTGGTTCTGCTGCTCACAATGGAATCACACGGCATAACACAAATAGCGCCAGGTTACAAGGAAGCACACTCCTTACACAAAGATGAAAAAGAAATCAAGAGAAAGTGAGACGCACAGGGAGAGCACCCTGTGCATCTCACTTTCTCTTGATTTCTTTTTCTGTTCCCATTTCTTCTCTCTCCTGTTTTCACTCCTTTCACTCGTACACGCAGTCACACAGACACATTGCTACCCATTGACAGTCAAGGCAGCTGACTCACACATCAAACTTAATTTTCCGCTGAAACTGGTAATATTTAATGCCAACCAATGGCACTTGTTCAGAGGAGGCCTCATCTCTCTCTGTTATTATGAAAAGATGTGATTGGCAGACGCCCCCAAGGGATAATTTGTCGGAGCAGGTGTATGCTACATGCCCAGCTATGTTAATGATGACAACCCATTCCAAAAAAGATGAAACAACAAATACAGAAATAATAAATTTAATTAAGTCCAAACAGGTAATTTCCTGCTAGGAAATATCAGAGTTTGCTTTTAGTCAACAGACAGTTCAAACAGTTATGTCCCCGTTGGAATGAATTGTAATAACGATGGTGGTCCCTTGACTTTTCATATATCGACATCATCAGGTCAACATTTTAATTTGTAATTTGGTTTATGACCAAACACCTGGAAACATAGTGAACATGGTAAACGTTATACTTGCTAAACATCGGCATGTTAGAAATGTCATTGTGAGCATATTAGCATGCTTATATTAGCATAGAGCCATTAGCGTGGCCTCTGAAAATGTAAAGTTTGATATCTTAAACATTTCTTTGAAATTTAAAGGTTTAAAGGAGTTAAAGGTAACTGTAATTTTTAATAATTTTTTAATTATTGAGAAAAATTATGTGTTTTTACATTAAAGCATGTAAACATGTTCGAGTAGAAACCTAAAATACAAGTATGAACCTGAAAGTCAGGTTAAGTCCTTTAAAGTTCAGAAATAAACACCCATAGTTGTTATTCATCAAGAGTTTAACAGTTTGACTCATCCAATCTGGTTCCTGTCCTCTTAATTTAAAACTGAAGTGAGAAGAGAACATACAGAAACACAAAATAAAATATCTCTTTTTAAAATAACAAAATTTGTTGAGACTTGGATTCCATCAGTCAGAATAGGGAGCTGACTGAGAAAGTACATTTTCAGGGCTTATGATACTCGTTTTCGCTTGTACAGTTTTACAGTCTTACTCACAACCCAGGTTGCATAAAAGTGCAATTTGTTGGGGCTGAGGGAATAGTTTTACAGAGAAGATCACAAGAGTTCTGTACACAAACACACTTGTATGGTGAAAACTAAATATGTTGACAGCCCGACTAACAGTAAAGAACATTTTAAGCTTCAACTACCCTGTTTGCTCAGTTGATATTGATTGACTGGGGTTTCAGCTCGAAGAGGGCTTCCTAACAAATATCTGCCTCGCTTCAGCGCCGTCAGACTCAACCAGTCTACCCACTGACCTGAAACCATTCAAATTGATTTTCAGACATTTTTACAGCATGTTTTTTGACTTGTTACTTAAAGTCATTATTCCCCTAAAATTCTTACTTACTTAACTTACTTAAAGCACTTCTATGGATCTAGCCATGGACTCTCAAAACATCATGCTATATGCTCTACAGCCAAACAAAACCAGACAAGAAAATTTAAACAAATTCTCAGGCTGCATTGCTGAGATTTCCCAGGGATACGCTAACGGTACACACTAATTATATGGAGATATAGGCAAAGTTGCTGTGTTTAATCATACCCAAAATTCCATAAATGCAAGCTGTTAATTTGGGAAAAGAGTTTATGCAAGCCCCCTAGTGATAATTACAGGTACGACACATGGAAATACTTAGTGGTCACTGATTTCTCCAACTTGGAATCTTGGAGTTGCAGAAGTGTGTCAATACAGGCTGCAGTAATGGCTGCCATTACGCTGTTGCTGGGAGTCCAAGGTACAGGAAATTAAAGACTAAGTCATATTTGCAAGTAGAATAACAACCTGCTGTTCACCATCTTAGTTGTGGAGAAACGTGTCCAACCTGTAGCAACAACACAACCCTTGCATTTCTTCATGTATGAAGTAAACATAGCATGCACATTTGCACTCAATTGAACTAATTTGAATGTAAAACATCAAAGAAACGTTGTCGGAGAGCAAAAGATTGCTCTGTGATTCTCTGTCTTCAAGTCTCTCAGTCATTAATTCATCATAGAAAATCTTTTTGGTAACATTACCAGGGTCTTGATTTGCTAATGTCTTGCTTTGGTTAAGAGTTATTCATTTGTACAACCACTGATGTCTCAGATCATAGGAATGGCATATGTAAATTCTGTCTGAGCTGGTTCTTGGGCAGGATTCTTAAGAAGACGATGGGAAGTGTGCCAAGAGACTGGGAAGTTGCACATCAAAGTCATACATAAAAAGCGGCTGGAAGGTAGAATCATGACATTTACTTGCTTTTTAATAAAATATTTAAAGATTACTTGGAAGGGTTAACTTTAAGGTTTCGTACTTTTGTGGTACTCTGAATCTTCTTTTTGGTACATACTAGAGGAAGAACAAACAAGTAGGCCTACACTTTAATATAGGTATGAGATTTAGTTATTATACATTATCGACACACATATACAATTATAGTATACAAAAAAGATATACTCTTTTGTAATACTAAAATCATTATCATTCGTTTTTATTTAAACTTGTGTTAAATATAATTTGATAAAGACCAGTATCCTCATCATTCCATTTGGGCCTGTAAATAAAAATTGTCCAAATATCAATAGTGAGATAACATTCATAAATCGTCATTCGTCTGCACTGGCCAATCATGTTCTTAGAACCTTTAGACTTACAAATGTAGGAGATAAAAACTGACTTGTTACTTGATTGATTTAAAACAATCTGTTAAAAGAAATAGAAAATACAAGTAAAGACGGAAGGTTATGGTTTTATTAGGGCTTATGTGCTGGACTATTTGTTGCCCAAAGATGTCTTGACATCACTTTGAGGTTGCCAGGAAACCAGCGAAGACTTCAATAAAGAAATATGTTGCCTTAAAATGGAACTCGTTAGCTTGTGGATACAACATGGGAAGTTGTTGAACGATATGCTTGGCATTCAAGTGATGAAGTAGTGAGAACACCACTGCTAGGCAACGGTAATGTTAATGTTACTGTCGGCGTCTCGTAGCCTAACAATTTAGAAAGCTAGCAAGCAGGTAAAGTAATGCAGGAAAGGCAAAGGCATAATGACAAAGGGAAAAGATGAGGCCATTGGGAATATCAACATTTTCCTCAGAAATGTTTAAAACAATTACAAAGAAAAACTATATAAGACTAAAATTCCAATATATTAAGTTATTATGCACCAAAAATATATTCCCATGGCCTCCGCCATTTCTGACAGCAACAACGCCACAACTCGTGAACTCGGAGCGTTCCGAAAATATCACCTACAAGGTAAGAAAACCACAAAAAGGGCCATTCATGTGGACTCCTCTCGTGAACACTATAAACACGACCCCATTTGAAGGCAGCAATAGTCCAGCACATAACCAACATAAAACCACAGCTTTTCCTTTTAATGGAATAAACAAGAGAGATACAACATTAATTAGTGACGTTTAGAGAAGCTGCTAGGCACATTTTGTTACGTCTGGATCTCGAGGTGTCGAAGTGTTGATCACAATTCACGTCCCACATTATATATGTTCTAATGAAGAGTTAGTCAGCCATTGTGTATGTTTGTTTCCTGCAACACCGTAGATCTTCTCTGGCCTCACACGTTTCCAAAGTATCTTAAAATAACGCATGTGATGAATGTGCAATTTCCCTAATTTACGGCTGACTGCCGTACTCAGGGCTGTGGGCTGGATGGAAATCTTAAATGGGGCTTGAACAGCACTCTTCACAACAAGAAATCAATATGCCATGCAGCCTAGAGAGGCGACCCGCTATCTACTGTGGCCGAGGCAACGCTCGCAGGGTAATTTCCTCTAAACGCTACAAACACAGCTCAGCCACTTCACCGACACAAATAGAATCCCAGTCACACGCTCTGACACGCATACACTCAAGAAGATGCATGCTGAATGTGGTGTGTGTTTTTGTGAGTAGTGTATGGATATAATTTTTCTTGTGAGTGAACTGTGCTTTTTTTCCTGTAATCTGAGAAATGTGTTTTGATTTTTGATTTTTTTGTGTATTTGAAGGTATTATGGAACTCTCGGTTCTGTATGTGCTGAACTCTACTCATAGCTAATACTCAAACAAAGGACTTATTTTTATCACGTTTCTTGAATCTCAGAAACATGGGGTGAAAAAAACAGAAATGAGGGAAAGTGTTTTGAAATAGATTCAGCAATTTTACTTGATAAAGAAACAACTACCAACATATTTAACATGCAAGGACTACCCAAGAATAGACTACTGTGAAAAAAAACAAAAAAAAACATCATAGCAAAATGTTAACTTATTTATTCACAAAACATGATTAGTTATGCAATTTATGTCATTTAAAAAAAACAACTGATAATTACTATTTTAGGAAAGGACGAAAATAGACAGAGCACATTACGAAATCTGTGTCTGCTGTATCTGTGTGTGTCTCCCTCTAAATGACAGAGTACCCCCCTGAAAGTGTGTGATACTAGAATTAGGAGCCATGGCAAACATAATCTCAAAAATAGTTCCGTCTATAAAAACTGCACAGGTGGTATTGGGTGCTTTTGACAGGACCCCTAAACATTGGTATTTTAAAAAGCACTAATCAAAAGAGACACAAAACAGAAAACATGAAGTCATTAGGAACAAATTGATTGACAAAGTCAGGAAAAATTTAAATGATAGAATAAAATGTCTGTGAGAGATGACAAAACGTATACCTCTGGAGTCTGTGGGTACCCCAGTTGGTAGGATTAAGGTTACACATCTATAACTAGCCAATAACAGGGAGCCAGTTTACAAGTTGCAATGACAAAAGTGTTGCCTATTCGCATATCCAGCTCAGAGCAACCATAATATTAATTTGCAGTCACAATCTGAGAATTTTAAATCCAATATTCAATTTTGTTTTAGCTCTGTTTTGGTCTCCACTAACTCCTGAGGGAAATATTTTTCTCTTTATCAGCTAAATAGTCCACTATGTTCATCAGCTTGTTGCAAGCTGTGTCAGTGTTTTGTTTGGTACTGGGCATGTAGTGTATAATGGGATTAATAGAGGTTTTTTTTCACTCACTATCTGTGAGTTTGTCACTACAAATTACTCCTTTACCTTAAATGTACTTATTTGTGAATATAAAATATTTATTGTTGCAGCTTTAAATGAAAGCCAACATACTTGAAATTAATGATGAAGAGGTTTACTGAATTAAGCCTGTTTTTATTAAATAGTGCTGCTTTCACCAAATAAAGTGTCTTTAATAAAATAATGCATTTTTTAAAATAAAACAAGGTCAAATTTGAGAACATCAATTCAGTTATACCTTAATAAACATGTTTTTTTTATCATTCACACCCACGCATGCATTTAAAAAATACAGATGCCAAGAATAGCAATATTAAGACAAACAGAGTGACTTTTATCATGTTGAATTAGTGTCACAGTTGTCACGCACACATAAGTACACAAGCAGTAGATATCGATGTCTTTTACATATATATATCTATAGATATAGATATATATATCTATAGATATAGATAAATATCTATATATATATGTGTGTGTGTATATGTACATATATAGATATATTTTTTATAAGTTATATTTTATCTCTATATTTTAACTTAGGCACTCTTTTATGTATTCAATTCTAATCTTAGACCAGACAGACCATATCCATTACCAAATATAATCCATTCTGCTTTTTGTGGAGACGCTATCTGTCCCAGGTCCTACAAAAACGAGGATGTGCTCGCACTGTTGTTATTGGATTGCTATGCTTTTGTACTCATCAGATAAGATGGGATGCTTCCCGCATGTTCACATATACTATGTGAAGTCTGTATGTCTGTGTGTGCGTGTATGTCGGTGATGAGCCTTGCCACTACATAAAAATAGTTCTGTAAGTAGTAGAAAGTAGTTTTCTGAAAATGTAATGTTGAAGTATTCAGAGAAGCCTGACTAGAGTGACTTGGACTTTGGTATAGGCTAATAACTATAAACAGATTCTGCATTCATATGTCTGTTTAGCTCTTTGGTTTGTAGTCCGTGTAGTCCGTGTAGTATTGACCATTCACGTTCAAGCAGGCTTTGTTTAAACAGTCCGTGTTGAGAGTACAAGAGGCGGAACACATTGGCTGAAATGCAATCTCGGAAGCCATAGACTATCGTCTGTCGGTCGTAGACGTTGTCTCTCAACTCCAACTCCCTTTTCAAGTTGCTAATCAGACTGTAAACAATTAACCGACATTCAGAAAATGAAGTCTTGGTCTGGATATCCGCTAGCTACATTCGGAACACTAGCTTCTTTCTGCGTAGTGACAGAAATAAATAAATGATGGTTTCAATCGATCGAAATGAGTTGCTTTCAGAGGAAATCCAGGCTCACCTACAAGGAAAAGAAAAGGTGAGCTCAAATGTCTAAAAGGAGCTGATGGTAGAGCTGCTTCTTAAAGGAACCAGTTGAGATGTTTTGGATATCTTAACAGGACCCCCTCCGGAGGTAATCCACTCACGCAAAACTGGTAGGACTGCCCAAACACATTGAGGGAATACATATCCCATCTTACCTGTTATTGTCTTTGGATCCCCTAGAAGTTGCTTGATGAAGTAACTTTGGAAAAAAGCGTCCACTACCACAGCAACCTGGATTTGAGTGAGTGGCAAAACATGGACGAACAGATAAGGTAAGTAATTTGGCTGGACTATTTTGTCATTAACTTTTGTTTAATGAAAGAAAAAAGGAACACATATTGTTGATTGATGTTACCTTAAATGAATCATGTTGTAAACCCTTCTGACTTTAGATAAATGCATTTTTTACATTAACAAAAGCAGAAAACTACGTTATTCAATCATGTTATCATAATTAAGTTATCATAAAAAAAAAAAATAAAAAAAAACTGCTTCTGGAACTATTTTGAGAAGTATCTAGGTTCATATTTTTATAAATTACTGAGGTAACAGCTCTAATAAATTACTTTTTGGTAATTAAACAGTGCAGACGGTCACACTGTCTGCTGAACACATTAATGAACAGAACAAATATCTGAATTAGTACTGGCAGTTTATATTTGCAGCCACTTTCCAAACTCTCCTCTCATGTGCTCCTCATGACCGGCTGAAGTCAGGGGAGGATGGTGAGGCCGCTCGCTATTCTGTGTGCCTGATATCCCAGAGATCACACCCCTCTCACTGCTCTTCTTCAAGCTCATTATCGCGGTTAAATTATTTCCTCCCACAAGAACGTTAATTAACACACATGTCCAGACCACGTCTGGCACAAATTGATTACAACATCAGAGCCAGTGTGTGTGTGTGTGGCTGGCCTCTGCAGGAACAAAAGACAATTGGCCCTCAGTGGAGCCTGCAGGCCTTTAATGGCAGCAGAAACATATAACATATGCCACACAATGTAAAGCATACTACCCACAGTGTGTGCGTGTGTGTGCGTGTGTCTGTGCATGTAAAAAATTGTTCAAATCTTTTATGCACATGCTAATGAGAGAAGGGGGGTAACACATACATGTAGCTTCAACAAAGGGATTGTGGTAATCAAGAGGTATCAGACGTAAACACAAAACGACTGGAACTGTGTGGGGTACAAACACACACAGACACACTTCAAACTGAGGACGGGAATTTTGTCATTACGACAGAGCAGTGTGGGTAATTTCAGGCTTGGCCTCAATCACCAGTGTTAAGCATAATTCCAGTCCTGAAGGGGTTAATTAGGGGCTGTGAGGAGAGGACCGAATTAATTGGCTTGTGTCTGACAAGACAGAGAAAATAATAGAGGGGGAGAGAGAATGGCTGTGACGTTTTCATACATCAGACTCAGTTGACAGTGTTGACTTGCCATGGTTATAACTATACGTATACTAATTATCGTAAGTGATGATGGAAAGCAAATGACTTACAGATTTTAAAGGGTGAGACTGTCAATATTCTATATCCCATTGTCAACAAATTCCATGATAAGACCAAAACCAACATTGAATATATCCGACTAAGCACTGTTGTCTGCTTATCCAAAGCCACAAAGAAATATGGTTGTTTATTTTGAATCCATCCCATAGACACTATCCTGCTGCACTTAATACTCACTTGTGCTAGCCTCATTCAAGAAGTATCAGACACCAGACCTTTGAAATGCCACTTCACCATTTGTCTTACAAAATTGGTCTGTTGTGCTCACTGAGGGCTGTTTCCATGGTTGGAAAAAACAACCGAGCCAATCAAAGTATGTAGGCGTGAAGAATGTTAGAAGGAGCATAATTATACATACATCACACGTAGGTGCAAAGGTATTGGAAACAACATGGGTGAAAGGAGTAATCTGTGCACACTGGCCAGTGTTCTCTTTATGACAGCCAGAAAAAATGACAACAGGTATATTCAGACAGTATGAGAGGAATAATGACTTTTTTGAACATTAAAGCACAAATAACAAACCCGTCCAAATCAGAAAATGTCACATATAAACATACCGTCAGACTGAATGATGAAATGAAAACAAAACTGTAAATCAGTGTAATTGTAGGGCTAAACTAGCGCACATTGTGTATTAATCTGCAGGTGCAAATAGTCCCTAATTTCTTATACGTCTTTGCGTACTGTTTGCTGAAAACTAGGGCTGGACAAAAATAATCAATTATGTATTGTTTTCTACACATTCTTTTTGCAAGTTCGTCACAAACTGGGTTTTTACAGGTACGTACTGCATCCAGGAAAAAGCCATATGGTCGCATTTTAAAATCGAACATGACAGCATGGAGCTCTTGCCTTCTCCCGCATACTCTGCTTTTTGTTAGCAAACCAACTGTCAGCCATATAAACTGAAGCATTACAACCTTAAACACGGTTACAAACTCAGTGAGTGCTCTCTGACAAAGATTAGCTTCAAGTAGTGAAAGTGGTGACTGACCCTCAGGTCTTATTGAAGGTTTTAACAGTTGCATTTGTACGATAAATTTGCCCTCTGTACGATATACGATCAATAATGCCCAAAATTGCCATAATGTATGATTATTTGCCAGGATATGGATCATACATCATTTTATTAGGCATCTGTTCTCACATGACCTCTTTCCATTCAGTCATGCTTGGTGTAGGCTATGATGTTGATCAACGTACTTGCAAGCACTGCTGTCGTTCTCTCTCACACCGCTCGATGCTCATCTGAAGAGAGTTTGCACGAGAGATAGCTTTGAGCTATTTATTTATTATATTTGTTATATTATATTATTATATATATCTCCCATCTGGCAGCTGAGACCGTTCAGCACCACAAACCCATAAACCTGAATCCACTCGACCATACTCCACTCGGTTGCTGCTGTTACCAGCTCTCATACATACTTACTGCCATCAACAGTTCCCCTAAATGCCAAACTGCAGCCTGCACACTGAATACGGAGGAGACCACTTGGGAGCCTTGAGGAACGCCAGATTAGTTCATCTAGCTACTAAAGTCCCACAGGTGATAGTGTGCTTGTTAGGACTTGCAGTTTAGTCGATAGTCAGGGCAAGGAAGAGCCAAAACAATTTCGGATTCAGATCCGAATCATGGGGAAGATACACAAACTAAGTTTGACTTTCGTTAACATTGCTATGTGAAAGAATGAGAGGGAACTGAAAAATAAGTAGAACATATTGGTAGTGGTCATGGCTCAACTGATCTGTTTCTTTTGCTCTTTTTTGCTCCAGACCTATACTTTTCAGGAAACAGTAAAGTCAGAAAGACAAGGCAGGAAGAAATGAGAGGCTCAGAAAGATTGAAGGCTGGTCACATGAGCATATCTGAGACGAACAAGGAAGCTCTTTGCACCATTTGCTTTTTTTTTTAATCTCTTCTCTTATTCAAGTGGAAGTGCGTTGATGGCCGCCACACCTGAGTGTCCATGGTACAGAGTTGGCAAAGAGCTGATAGAGAGAAAAAACTGTCCTCCATCGCCTCACACTGTCTCTCAGTCTCTCTCTCTGTTCCTCTCTGCAGAACTGAAAGGCTCATCAGGACTTGTCATCGCTCTAATGAATATCATTTAAATTGCTTTGTGTATGGGAGTGAGTTTGGATGTTGATTTAATTTGCGCATGTGTTTGAGCTCTTGTGCTCGGCGGGGCGGACGGACACTGAGCGGCAGCCCTAATGAAATAGGGCTCAGTGACAGGCTGACGAGGCCCGACCCGATCAGACGGCTTTGAAAGGAAATTCTGACAGGAAGGCAGAGGTAGGGAATGTAACACACACACACACACACACACACACACACACACAAACACAAGCATGCAGACAAAATTAAATACGCAAAGACGCAGAAATACAGACACATTTACACACATATACGAAGATTAAGACACAAGATATACACTTGTGCAGGAATATTAATGTGTACCTATTTGCATACAAAACCACTAAACACATGTACAGAGACAAATATCAGCAGACATTAAATCTGCATTTCAGGAAATAAACTGACTTCAAGCCAGGTTTGTGGTTTGTGTTATCATGGCATCCCAGTGTGTCGTGCTATAGCGACACTAGCTGAGCACCTGTCCTAATTTGCAGATCCTATCCCCTTTTAGCGCAGGCTTGTTAATGATGGCACCTCAGTGTCCCTGAGCTGGGGGAATATGTAAAATAACACCCGCTTCACTCTGCTCAAGATGAGCCATACCAAGCTATAAGCATGGCCTTATCAAAATGAAATTACAATATATGCTGATACCATATTCGAGCAACCCAGACCCTTACACCCCCCGCCCCCCAACACTCCAAATCCTCGTGTGTGCACTCCCACCACCGCACAACCGGTGAAATATTACAACCTTTCCCAGAGCAAAAGATATAAATCCGCATTGAGGAATTGCAAAAACAGCACAAAGCATTCCCAGGCCAGCCTCTATCTAGTGAGGCGCTTATGATTTAGCATTGCAGGTGTATCAAGAGCTCTCTCTCTCTCTCTTCTCTCTCTCTCTCTCTCTCTCTCTCTCTCTCTCTCTCACACCAGTGAGCGTGGCCGCACCGCCACCCGCTCAGCCGCAGCGCCCTGTTTCATTACTATCACCCAGAGGTTTTTTAATTGAGTCAGATCCAATTATGAGCCAGCAATTAGCTATTAATGTAATCAATTACTCCTGCACGCTTGTCACATCAGAATATGATGCAGATGTGGAATGTGTGTACGGTGCATTCAGCGCATTACCAGGTTTATCACATGGTGGGGAAAAGGGAAAGCAGCCAGGTAAAAAAAGAAAGGAAAAAAAAAAGACCTAATTAAAAGAAATGTGAATATAGCACTACTACTTGGGTCATGACAGAAGTGTGACCTGTCTGAAGAAGAACCCTGCGTGTACGATCACATCCCAACTGCTTCTGTCTGTCAAATCAAATCAAATCAAGTTTATTTATATAGACCAATAACAAAACTATACATTTGTCTCAGTGAGCTTTACAGACTGCACAGGATACGACCCCCTCTGTCCTTAGACCCTCGCATCGCACAAGGAAAAACTCCCTAAAAGAAACCCCACAATTAGAGGGGGAAATATGGAAGAAACCTCAGGGAGAGACTGAGGAGGATCCATCTCCCAGGACGGACAGACTGTAATAGGTGACGTGTGTACAGAACAAACAACATAGTTAAAAATACAACATAGACAATCTATGTAACAGAAAACATGATGCGATCGTATATCAAAAAGATGGATCCAGGGGCATGTCAATAAAGGCTTCCTGGTGTCAGGCAGGACCAGGGCAACAGGTGCAGCCACGATTTGCGATCCAGAAGTAATCTTTAATAGTGGCAACCTGCCAGATGAGAGACACAGAAACTCCGGGGATGATGCCCCGGATGGTGAATTAGTAATATGCATTTAAGGGACATGAATGCATATAAATAGAGAGGGAGAGGAGGAGAGCAAGAAAGATAGGGAAAGGAGGAGAGGAGTGAGTCCCCTGACTAAGCCTAAGTCTAAGAGTCTAAGCCTATAGCAGCATAACTAGGCAAACCTGAGCAAGCCCTAACTTTAAGCTTTATCAAAGAGGAAAGTCTTTAGCCTGCTCTTAAATGTGGAGAGGGTGTCTGCCTCCTGAACACAAACTGGGAGCTGGTTCCACAGTAGAGGAGCTTGATAGCTGAAGGCTATGGCTCCCATTGTACTTTTGGAGACTCTCGGAACCACAAGTAACGCTGCACTCTGGGAGCGCAATGCTCTAGTTGGTTTATAAGGTACTATGAGATCTTTAAGATAAACTGGAGCATGACCATTAATCGCTTTGTAGGTCAGGAGAAGGATTTTGAATTCTATTCTGTATTTTACCGGGAGCCAGTGCAAAGCAGCTAATACAGGAGTAATATGACCTTGTTTCCTAGTTCTTGTCAATACTCGTGCCGCAGCATTTTGAATCAACTGAAGGGTCTTAAGGGATTTTTTGGGACAACCAGATAATAAGGAGTTGCAGTAATCTAGCCTTGAAGTAACAAATGCATGGACTAGTTTTTCTGCATCTTTTTGAGAAAGGATGTGCCTTATGTTTGCAATGCTACGCAGATAAAAAAAGGCATACCTTGAAATTTGTTTTATGTGGGAGTTAAAAGTCATATCCTGATCAAAGATAACGTTGAGATTCCTTACGGTGGTACTGGAAGCCAAGTTAATGCCATCCAGAGTTACTATGTAATTAGACAATACGTTTCGGAGGTGTTTGGGGCCAAGTATAATAACTTCTGATTTGTCGGTGTTCAACATCAAAAAGTTGCAGGACATCCATTTTTGATGTCTTTAAGACATGCTTGAAGTTTAGCTAATTGATTGGTTTCATCTTGCTTGATTGATAGATATAATTGGGTATCATCCGCATAACAATGAAAGTTTATGGAGTGGTTCCTTATAATATTGCCTAAAGGAAGCATATATAAGGTGAATAGAATAGGTCCAAGTACAGAACCTTGTGGGACTCCATGACTTTGGTTTGCATGGAGGATTCATCGTTAACACGTACAAATTGAGATTGCTCAGATAAATAGGACTTAAACCAGCTCAGTGCGGTTCCTGCTATGCCAATGAAATGTTCCAGTCTCTGCAGCAGAATGTCATGGTCAACAGTGTCAAAAGCAGCACTGAGGTCTAACAAGACAAGAACAGAGACAAGTCCTCTGTCTGATGCCAGTAGGAGGTCATTGGTAACTTTCACCAGTGCCGTCTCTGTGCTATGATGAACTCTAAATCCAAATTGAAAAACCTCAAATTAACTATTGTTATGTAGAAAATCACACAACTGTTTTGCGACTGCTTTCTCAAGGATTTTAGCGAGAAATTAAAGGTTTGATATCGGCCTATAGTTGGCTAAAACCTCTGGCTCAAGACTGTGCTTTTTAAGAAGAGGTTTTATTTCAGCTACTTGATGATTCTGGTACATAGCCAGATAACAAAGACAGATTTTTCATATTTAATAACGAGGTGTTAATTAAGGGTAAAACTTCTTTAAGCAGCTTAGTTGGAATCGGGTCTAAGAGACAGGTTGATGGTTTAGACGACAAAATTGTTGAATTTAGTTGGTTAAAGTCGATCGGAGAAAAGCAGTCCAGATATATTTCAGGTGTTACAGTTGTTTTTAAGGTTCCTGTTTTAGAAGCTAAATCATTACCAATTGAGGAGAGGAGATTTATTTGATTAATTTGGTCTCTAATATTTAGAATTTTATGGTTAAAGAAGCTCATGAAGTCGTCGCTACTGAGCGATACAGGAATTGAAGGCTCAGTAGAGCTGTGGCTCTCTGTCAGCCTGGCTACAGTGCTGAAAAGAAACCTGGGGTTGTTCTTATTTTCTTCTATTATTGAAGAGTAATAAGCTGCTCTGGCCTTACGGAGAGCCTTCTCATATGTTTTAAGATTATCTAGCCACACTAAACCAGATTCTTCCAATTTGGTAGATCGCCATTTCCTCTCAAGTTATCTTGACTTTAGTTTTAGTTTGCGGGTTTGGGGGTTAAGCCAAGTTTGTCTCTCCATCGGATGAGAGACAAGGAAGGCTGATTTTATTTTGATGCAAAAAATACATATTTTCTCGTTCATTGGAGCGTTACTTTCTCAGTCCTAATTATTTGTCATTTGCATTCACACATATTTTAAAATCTGATGAGAAAGACACCTATACATGGTTTATGTTAACACAATCTGGATGTATTAATATAAAAATGACTGGTAAAACGTTATGATAAGACACCCCTTAAAAGAAAAACTTTATAGATCAGTTATAATCCATCAATAGGAACATTTTGTGTTGCCAGGTTGTGGGAACAATCCCTCTGGCTGTCTGATGTTACAATTCAAGTCTTTACTAAAGAGCGTCTTATTATGAAGTAGCACCAACTTTTTAAAGATATTTAAATATATTGATATCAGAACGTCAGTATCAGTAGGGCTTTAAGAGCTTAAAATGTGTTTTAGTGCAGCTATAGTGATGTGACACGATACCATTCAAAATAAATCAAAACAGTCTGACAAGTTGTGTTCTACAGGAAGCTGCAGCCCGAATGGTAATTCACATTCCTCCATTTTAGCCTTTTTGTATTGGCATCCAGTTAATGTTAGAGATTTGATTTGAATATATTCCCCATCACTTTGAAAGCACTCCCTGCTTTGGCTCCAGCATACACCTGGGAGCTTTTTGTGCTCGTATGTACCTGCACTCAACCTCAGATCTTGCAACACAACTTTGCAAGCAGTCCCCTGATCTAGATTTAGAACTAAAAGGGATTGTGCATGTTGCTGTCAGGACACCCGACTGTGCAACAACCTTTCTATTGAAATGTGTTATTTTTAAATAAACCTTTATTTGTGCCATAATACTTTCAAATTATACCTAGTGTTGTATCAATAACTTTTTGTCGTATTAATGTTAGTTTTGTTAGTTTTATTTGGAACAAAACAAATAAAATTAATTCTGCGATATAAACAAAATTAAAATAAGTTATTATCTTATATTACTATAGGCCTATCGAATTTTGATGTTAATCTAAATTTGTTCAAAACACAAGACGTTGTGCATTTCTTTCCTTAACAAGATGTATTTAAGTTATCCCAGGAAATCTCTTTTGGCACACCCACACAACAAACAATAATCTTGTTTTATTTGCTCTGTTCCAATATAATGTGAAGTGGGAGGAGTTTGGGAATCATGACTGTTGTGGGTGGCACTGGACCACATAGCCCTAGGCCTAACACGGCTACCAAAGCCCAAGGCCGCTATGGCCCTAGGCTAAACTGTTAAGTTTTAAACTGTTAACTGAAAAGTAATTATTTTTTCAACTAACTGCCCTTTGATACTGGTTAAAATTCTTGCAAAATACCAATCTTTCTTGATCTACAAAAAAATCTGATGCCAAAAGTTAGTTTTTTTAAGTCGATCAAGCAGGATGTTTTTATCAGTGTATTTTTATTTGGATTGTCTCCTGAAACTTCCGACACATTTTCAAACAGTCTGTCAGTTATTGAATGCTATTTCCCAGTTTTCAATTGTAACGACTTGTCTGTACTTGAGCTGGTTTACACATCACACGCTTTTGTGTGACTACAGACTCAACCTTCCTAAATGACACAAATCTTACTCTGGAGGCACAAAGTATCGAATGAAAAAGCATATTTGGGCTGATACAAACGCTCATGAGCTCTGGAAAATATTGGAAAATCCCAATGAGCGAGAGACAAAGAAAGAAAGGAGAGAGAGGTCCCTGACAGTCCAGGCAACCAGGCAAGTTAAACAGACACACATAATAGGATATTAAACTTTAACTACCCCATATTCAGTCCAATCATCCAGGAGAGAAACGGCCAAAACTTCAGGCTCCAAATTTCATTTGTGTCTCATTGGAAAGGTTGAATTTATGAGGCCTTTTCGTTAACAGAGAGGTATGTGCCGGATTAAAAAGTTCTCCAGGCCTTTTTGCGCCAGTCTCTCTCTCTCTCCTAGTGACATATGTCTTCATTTGTGAAGGCTCAGCTCATGCAAGGGTGGAACTTTCATTGGCAAGAGCCCGTTTCCCCCAGGAGAACTGTTAAACAGTGCACAGGAAATAAAAAGGAATGCCAAGTTACTTCCTAATGTCGTGAGTGATTTCATTACCTCAGACACTGGACTAATTTAGGGCAAGCAAAGGAATGGGATTTCAACATGCAAAACAGCCGACACTTACCCACCAGAAAAAACGCATATCTCTGAATTCATACACAACTGCATTCATAATTGAAAACAAATGGGGATGTGTTACAGCCTTAGTCATTAGCTTGTGTTTCATGTTTAATTTGAAGTATTTGTTCTGTAAAGGTCCAGGTCTCTCATATTCTGACTTTCTGATTTCCCAAATTGTTGGTAAAAAAGTTTTTTGTGCTGACACCTCGTGTGTCTGCTGTAGAGTGAGCTGCAGAAAGGTAGAGTGGAAAACACACTAAACCGCCTCACATCCTGAAGGCAACTACTCTTTGGAGCAAAGCCTGCTGCAAAGGTTATGAGTTAAAAAACAAAACAAACATGCGATTAAGGGACGACTATAGAGCAGGAGAGAAAGAAGAGACGGAGAAAATAAATGTCATCACGGGCCGGACGTGAAGCTTAGATGATCCTGTGATGAGGTGAGAGCTTATCAGGACGGTGAGGTCGTCGGCGGCCAAGATCTCCCTCCTCTTAACTAACCTGCATCTTGACAAGGCAATCAAGTCCCTCCCCAACTGTAATTAAATGATAAGTTCATATTTGAGGGACAATTGTGAGGCGGCCAGTTGGAGAGCGCTGTCACGGCGAACTGCTGCCGTGACGGATATCCTTATTAGCAGCCACACTGCACCCTGTCAGGAAGAGGGCTGACCGTGAGTGTGTGTGTGTGTGTGTGTGTGTGTGTGTGTGTGTGTGTGTGTGTTTGTGGGAGAGGTAGTGAGTGTCCGCTGTTGTGCAGTCAAACACAAGAACCCACAAACACACGTTGTTGCACTATGGCAGAACAGACGTGCCCATACAAAAACACACACTCTCGCCACAGCGATATCGTTTAAGATATGCCCACAAAGGGCAGATGGAGGTAAAGGGGACATGCACTCCAGCGTGTCAGCGCAACATGCATCTCCCTGTAAATCAATGAAAGATGATGTGAGCACTGCATCCCAGCTGTTTGATATGCAAACGGCTTTTCTATGCAAATTTGCCTCGACAGCTTTAGAGACACAGAGCGGGAGAGTGGCTTCAAGGCCCAGGTGTAGCGAGGGAATGAGGATAAAAAAATAACAAAAAATCCCCACCGAATGAACAGTCGATTTGGAGTCGGACAAGAGGTTTGTTTAAGCAGCTCTGTACCTATAATGTTTGCTGCCCCACTTGTGCTTCCCCCCCGCCCTTACATTGACCTTAATGCTGGGATCATCTCTCAAAATGGCAAAAATGTGCTTGGTAGACACAATGCACCTACAGTTATTATGAAAGGGTGAGCAAATATCATACTATTCAAAAAAAGTTCCTCATCAAAAGCAGCGCACCAGATAGTGTTTTGTGTTCTATTTTCTCTGATGGTGTCTCTGTGTAAGTATATCCCCTCCCTTTCCTTTCATGGGGTGGATCTGGAACTGAGTGCTCGCTTTAATCTCATATGTGTGGCTCGGTGTAGTGCAGGCCTGCTCTCGGCATGACTGCCATTGTGGCGTTCGCTCATTGTGTCTGTGGAATAAAGCTGCCTGTGTTGTCTAGCCAGCTTCCTGCTTCAAACACCGCATGGCTGCTCTGTGGAGATCTCCCTCCTCCTACCTTTTTCTCTCTCTCTCTCTCTCTCTCTCTCTCTCTCTCTCTCTCTGTCACGTCATTCACCCTCTCATCTCAATTGTTTACCTCTGTCCTTTTGGCCTGTCTCACTCCATCTTACTTGACTCTCCAACAGCCCCTGCTTTCTTCCCGTCTTAAGTAAACAAACCTGCTCTTTTAAGCTCAAGCTGTACAGCGAGAGGGATGAGGGAGAAGGATGGGAGTGTTCTTTAATAAGAGAGGAGTCGGTAAAGAAGTGAAGGGGTACAATGACACGAGCAGCCAAAGAAAACCAAGGACCAGAGAAAGGGACATTAACTGACACATACGGCACACAAGCATGACTCACTTCTCATGATTGCTTTTCAATGATTGACTCATTTTTGAGCTGCCACTTGAGCTAATATACAAGCGCTAATGTTCGCCTGGGGAATAACTGAGACAAAACAGAAAGAGAGCATGTAACTCACACCGATACACACTTGGAAAGAGTGGCAAACTCTCCACAGGTGATACTTTTCTCTAACTCTGACTCTTTCTCTTGACTTCTTGCAGCCAACCAAGTGGCACACAGCAGTAAAGAAATGGGCTCTACTTCAGATTTCAGGTTAATAAATCATAGAGGAGAGGCTTGTTAAATTGAACTTTATATAACTTCTGTGTAAAGGTCAGCCCTCTCTTTTTCGGAGGTAATTTAAAGATTAGAGGAGTCAGTGTTTCCATTACAGTCACACACATTCAAGTGGGCATATATGCACGCACACATATGGACATGCACACTTGCACATGTGCCATTCTCAAACAGCCGCAGACCTTAAGTGAGAAGGGGAGACTTTTTAATAATTTCTTCATCCTTGCAAACTTATCTGAGCACCATTTGCACATACCTGAGGAAAGTCCAACCCTAATTCCCATAGCATCTAATAATACATTTTCCACGGCCTTGTTTGACAGATTACAATGTCATTAAAAACTGCCCATGCTAAAAAGCTCTAGATGTTGTCATTGATTGGTGTGAGGGCCTGCTGAAAAGTTCAGTCGCCAGTAGCTAACTTGATTGAAGCTTTGACCTAAATCTCTTGTAGCACCCAATAAGACCGTTAAAATACCAACAATTATGTACATGAAAGTCCACAGTTCCCCTTCCAACTAAAGTTCTGGAGAAAATGGTCTGGCAACAGAAACACAGTACAGCCCCTTTTTAGAGTTCCTAATGAAATCCTGAGGAAGGCTTGTACAGGTGAATGCTCGGTGCTGGTTCTGCTTGATCTTAGCAACAACCCTTACACGGTGGATATTAGCATTAATATTAAAAAGGTTTAGAACATGGGTTAGTATCTCAGGGATGGTCCCTGGGTTTGTATCATCGTCATCCTCGTCGCCATATTCTAAGGTTTTAACAATGGCTTGGTGAGTACAAAATTACAAAATTGAAATAAACCATTGTTTTCTTTTAAAGGGCCTTCCCTTTAATCCAGGATAGTCAAGACCATAATTTGAGTCATCTGTAGGTTTACATCTGGTAAAACAGAGAGCTAACTAAGTGAGAGAGTTGAGTGAACTTTCAAAAGTACTGTCATTTGACTTTTGGGTTTGGACTAAGCAGTTACCTAAATTCCTCAAGATTAAGAGCACCTTTGGTTTTCTATCCTGTGAGCTAGTTAAGTACATTTTTCTGGCATACCAGGTGTGAATGACTCCCTGATGGCTGGATTGCTTCTGGATGAGAAAGCCAGCAAGTAGAGAAAGAGACAGAGTTTGAGCTCAGATGTCAATCAGAGTAATACTTAAAAAAAGCACCTCCTCTCCCCCTCTCTTCTCTTCCTCCTCTCAAAGCGGCCTGTCACATGCTCTTTGCACTGATGGCTGACGGATCGGGCCAAGACATTCGTCTCAGGGCACTCCTCTATATATCGTTAATTTAATGCATGATGACGTGGCCAATTACAGCGGGCCTGCACGCTCAAATAGCATGTCAAAACCTGTGTATCAATCTATTAGATCCTGTCTCCTTGCACATTACCAGGCATCTTTTAAGTTCATCCCTGGCCTTGGCGGAAAGTGCTGACCTCATAAGAAACAGGCCTTTGATCTTCTCTCCGGCCTTTAATAGTCTATAAAAAACATAACACAACTTAAACTGGCATGAAAGAGATCAGGGGTAGGACTAAGAAATATATGGCTGTATATGTGCATGGAAATGTATGCATTTATTCAAAGAGAAGTGTTACTGTCACGCAAGAGGCTTTTTACCTCTTAGTATTTGAAGACCACTAAGTTGACATGGTCCATGGTAATGGGAAGCGGTTGGTTGGTGCACTGCAATGATGGGCTGAGCGGTGTCGCCTCCCTCAAAACTTCTCCTTTGTCTCCATCTCTCTTCTTGCCTCTCTCTTTCCTCGCCTCCCTTCCTCCTCATGGGATTTTCTTGCTGACAGGAGGGGCTGTGAAGTTTGACTGGCTCAGCTCAGGCTTTGATGCTGTCACTTCCCATCTACTCAGAGAGTTCAAGGCCATCAAGCTCTTGCAAATGAGCAGACACTGGCCCAAGGAGATGCACTGAGTAGTGAGGCCAGGGGCATCATGTCCGTCCCTGTGCCCAACGTTACACTTTTCTCAGTGTGCTGCAACCAGTCTTCTACAAAGTATGAATCAAAACGAAATCAAAGTATGCTGAAAAGAGACATCCTCGTTTCCTTTCTCAACAACAAAGTCAGATTTTGTCAGAGACAACATGCAAGGAAGATATTCAAGTAGCATGTTCACATATTGAACAGATGATTGAACATTGATTGCCAGGTGTGAAATAATGTAACATTGAGCAAAAAGCTGCACCACAGATTTGTAAACATTGTCCTGACACAGTCACATTACATGTACACTTAAAGTAAAATTGGTTAGATATATCCCCATCTCAGTCTTGCGTTCCAAACAACAAGGATTCTGGTATTAAGACAAGACATTTAACAATTGCATAATAAGTAAATGAAAAGATGCAGAAAACACAAACTGAGTCAAATACTTGTCCAAGATACAAATATTTCAACTTGAGCAAAATATTCTCGATTATTCTCTGAAATTGGTTCTATGCTCTGTATGTCGCTAGCTAGCTCCAGGTAGCATCAGTACAGTTGGTACATTGGCTGTTTGTGCCAAACACAAACTATTTGCATAAATTAAGCGAGTCACGCTGTGCAATCTGAACACAGATTCTTCATGGTTTAAATGCAGTCCTGTTGTCAAATAAGAACGTTGATATTAAAGGATTCCGCAAAAAAAATTATTTAATTTATGCCCAATGCCAACAAGTGTACTTTCTACAATATCTGTGCATAGCAACAACAGTATGGTTAATATTATGGAAAGATTGTGTTCATAGTAATCAAACTATGGTTAAAGTTCGGGCTGCCAATCGTCAGACGAGAAGCCCCTGAGTCGATTTACTTTTCCCCAGTCTCATCACTGCACTTTTCTTTAGCTGCGTAATAGTACACAGTAGCACAAGATAACAACATGGCAGGCTCTTGTCTCAAAATGACCTAACTACAAAAACTAACTGTAATGGAAACAGAGGGTAGCGCAATGGAGGACAGTGCGACGCAGAGCAGTGTGACTCATTTCTGTTTGCTGCTCCTCTGGTCTCTGGTCCAGTGCTAGATAATAGTTCTGTTTAGTGTGATTGGCTCTTTCACTGACAGCGCTGCCAGCAGCCAGGCAGGAAAGACACTCCGTGGTGCACTTGGATTTTATAATTGTACTATGACCAGAGCGCACATTTTTTATTTCTCTGGGTGTGTGGAAATCTGGTGATTTTCACAGATGGTGGGACAATGGCATAATTGGGAGTCTGACTTGTAGACTGTTGAATGACAAATGTGATGTTAAATAATGGCTACATGGACGTCGCTTCAATGTAAACTTGATCTCAACACAAAAGACCTTGCTGACTTTGTTCTTGGCAAAATTTTAACGTTGTAGTCATACTTGCTTCTGCTTTGGTTATAAAGGAGGCAAGTCTGTAAACCTGGGACTGGACTGCACTAATTTGAAGGGAAGGTGGGTTTCTGGAGAAAGGATGAAGGAGATCAAATAGTGAACCTGGGGGACGCAGAAACTGGGAGAAAACTTTTCCGGCCAAAAGCTCTGGAAAACTTTCACCACAATCCCAGGATTATCCGCTTTGATAACCGAGACAGCAGACCAGCCCGGCTACAGAGACACAAGCTAGCTGCAATCTGATCAGTGTGTGACAAGTGGGTGAACCGCCTTCCCTGTTTAACAACCCTGAGCTCAATGTCATGGTCGATGAGCAGCGTATGCCATTCAGTGGCCACTGCCCCTTCAGGCAGTACCTACCAACCAGATCAAAATGGAAGTGAAAATGAAGTTCGGGGCTGCCTGTGATGCTGCTTCATCATATGCAAAGAACCTACATTTCTCTACAGGGAGGGCAGGAGGAGGAGCCCCTGAGGAGAACCAAGGGATGTGAATTGTCTTGGACATGACGCAGAGACTCCGTGGTCACAACGTCACATATGATAGCATTTTTATTTTCACAAGCTGTGACAGGAGCTCCTCAAGAGGAACCTAATGATGGTAGGAACACTAAGAAAGAAAGAAGTTTGTGTTTATAGCCAACACATCCTGGTGTCCGACATGCCCAAGGAAAGTAAAAATGTGCTGTGTACTGCATGTGTGCGTGTACATGTCGATGTGTATATGTGTGTCTTAAAACTTATTTTCATCAAGTTCATTTATTCAACTTTTTATAGTTTATGTAAAAATGTATGTTTGTTCAGTGCGAAGTAGGGCTATTTGGGCTTTTGGTCTATGTCAACTAAGATGCTTTTATCATGCTGAATGACATAATTCCAAGAGACTTATGAGTACATTCCTGGTAAACACAAGAAAAACAAGTTTTACAGATCTGTCAATTAAATTAACTACAGTAATATGTTAGTCGACTTAGACGAGGACAACCCTAGTTCGAAACAATGACATTTTTTAGTACCTTTGATACATTTGTTTGTTCAATATGAACATTATATATCCCACCGTGTGGTTATAATTATTTAGATAGAATTTATTTAGATTTACGGAAATCACCTTTCTATCGCATTTTTATTGATAAATCTGATCTAGCCGTGGTGAATGGTAAATATTAACCATATATGCTGTCTATATTGCTTAATTGAACATTAGATGAATGACAAATGAAATGAAAAATATGAACACTTAAAATAAAAGGACTGAATACGTCTCTCTCCATGCAGCATGAAATGCCGGACTCCCCTGTTGAACATTTCTGGTGAAAGTGAACATCACTTTCCCAACCTGACCACTTTGTAAACAGCAGCTACCATCAAAATGTCCTTTAGCACAGCAGTGTTATGAGAATGCTTTCTGAATACAGCTGCAGGGTTAAATAAAGCATTAAAATGTGTTTGTGTGGACTCTTGCTATAAACAAACTATTCTTAAAAGAAAAGCATTCTCTGAATATGTATGACAGTGTCAACAATGCTACACTGTACTCACTTACCCAGTATCATCTACATAGGCTATAGGGAAAGACAGTGGTGTGTGGTGTGTGTGTGTGTGTGTGTGTGTGTGTGTGTGTGTGTGTGTGTGTG
>CALSBV010010642.1:387236-397611 GCA_943590825.1 Bovichtus diacanthus
TTTTAATCCCCCAGTGAAATAACAAGATAGTAATGCTGATCCATTACAGGACAGTTATAAAGTTGGCATGTTGGCTTTGCTTGAACCTGGCCGAAACACTTAACCACCCTTGTCAAAAAAAAGGATCCCAGTTAGGGTTAAAAAATGGAGACCTAATTTATGACAGTAAGAGTCCGCAGCATCACTATTATATTTATACATAATGGCACAGCTAAAGTTAACAGAAATGGAATCACACAACTTTTTCAACTGGTTGGATTTTTATCTTACATAAAATAACTTAGTCTTTGCTGAATATGTTGGTCTCTAAACTGCAGAATAGTTATTTTTTGTGTGAGCATGGCCAGACATGAAATGAGGCTGGATCAGCAAGTTCATATATTAGAAGTAAAAGAATAAAATTATTGAAACCTAACAATCAGTACACTGTTATGTTGGTAAATATGGCTCAGTTTAGTGTAAGAGGGGGGTAACAGAACATAAATGTTAATGGCACTCAGAGCACGGACCTCAGCCAAGGCCGATGCTCCATTCACGTGCTCCTAATATGGTCCCATTTCTCGAGTGGAGAAGTCGGTATTCCGACTTTGGTGTGTTTATGAGCTTTAAGTCGTAATGAGGAAACAACATGGCCGCTAAAAATGAAGTTGCATTTTATTGCTCAGAGTGTTTCAACAACACATTGATATTGCCATTGATAGCTTTGTCAGAGTTGTTGGTTCAATTTGGGGTGTTCACATGAATTTTCCCAGTCGGGAACTAATCTTTAGGATTAGTGTCGCTTCAAAATGTAATGGGATCTTCCTTGGACCAGGATTCACCATTCCACCAAATTTCATGAAAATCAGGCAGTTTTTCCGACAGACAAGAAGAAAAAAGGACAAACAGACAGACAAATCCATCCGAAAACATAACCTCCTTGGCAGAGGTAATAACAATGTTCTATTGGATCAACTTGGAGAAAAAAAAAGACTTCAGAGTAATAGACAAATGAGCCCTAGTGGATCTTTTGCACAGTTTATGTATTGTTTTTTGGTTTTGGGATTTTAGCAAAGTGCAAATACTTGACATGATCTTTTGATCAATTGTTATTAGCTTTGCTGTTATGCCATGTGCAAAATGATAGGACATTTGACCTACACAGCGAAGACCACATGCCATCTTCAACAAGGTCCTGATCCTGCGCTGTTGACGGTAAAGACGATATCCATTGAACTAGACTGGTCCAGCCCATGACGTACAGTTCTATGTCCAATCAGTGATTTCTCTTGGGTGATATGGCTCTGCTTGATCATTATATCCTACTATAGTGGAAATCTCTGATAGTGATCATGTCTGTCTGGGTCAAATTGAATACTATAACAGTACATACTCTAAACTATTTTTTTTCTTTTTCTTTATGTCTAATGCAGATTCTAATTGACATTTGCGTATTTATTACATGGATATAAAGTAATGAAAGCGACAGCTTCGCTATTTATTGAATTATATATTGACTGTTTCAAACACTTTACAAATTAAATTTCTGTATTGTGTTTAATTCAAATACACTATCATACAGTACAGTTCTGTAAAATGAAATATAGTTTACTACGAAAAGCCCCAAAATGAACACTGTAAGTGGACTACTTCATTACTATAAGCAAACTATTTAAATAGCATTTGTTTTTGATCATCCACATCACTGTAACTGTGATCACTATAAGTCGTTTCCACTGTATACTGTTGGTTCTGCATCATACTGTGACAGTCTAGTTTAATTAGGTGGTTTGGATTTTTGTTTTGCTCAGTCAATAACACTCCATTTGAGCACAGCATCAGTTGCCTGTCTTTATCTGCACTTGTAACCTATCTGACTTCTGTCAACAACTAATCCTGTCATGATATAGACTTTGTGAGATGAATAGTATGAGCAGAACTTGTAACAGAGGGGGGTAGCCATGGAACAGTGCCAACTGGGGACTAAGCACCTAATCTAGGATCAGTTCCCAGAAAAGAAAAAGGATATCTGATACCAGCCGACCAGTGAGTGATCAGGATCAGTCCGAATGCTTCCACCAGGGAGAAGGTACACTTCACAGAGCAGTCTACTGACGGCCTGGGTTGAATGTTTTAACATTAGGTGTGTATATTGAAAGGTTGACGTCAAAATGAAAAAGCCACTGTATACAGAGGATTATCATGATTTTACTAGCAGAATACATAATACTGTACTGTAACAAATCAACAGTGAAGCGTGATGAGTAGGCTATAGGATGTGGTGTAGTTTACACAGAATACTAGGGGGTAGAGGATCTAAGGGATCAGAACTGCACCCGTAAGCTAGAGCCTGGTGATTTAAGGAAGAGAGGGGTATGTTGAAACAGAGAGCTTTCAAGCGATAACATATGAACTATTCAGTCTAGGAGAGGGAGGGAGGGAGAAATGGAAAGAAGGAAGTGTTCCTTTTCAGATATGCCAAATGTCTAGGATAATGGTGTGACATACACATAATGCACTTTGGGCTCCAGGCTAGGCAGCACGACACTATCTCAATCATGCTCCACCGACACAAGCACTCTGATGTTCCCCAGCTGGCCCAGGAAGACAGCAAGGTTAGAGCACACACACACTCACGCACGCACACACACACACACACACACGCACACACACACACACGCGCACGCACATACTGTATTCACAAGCACAGAGTTGATGGTTATAGCACACATTCTCTCCCCACACCCTCTCATTCATTGGGATGTGTTGTACTGCAGGTAATGGTGATGATCAAAACAACCAGGACCTAATAAGAGCAGCAGCTAAATGACACACTTCATCTCTGCTGCTCATCACAATGTTGCTATGTGGAACTGTTCGATTGCATTATTGTCTCAGCACTGGGCTGTGTATGTTGAATATGTCTCTAAAAGTGGTTTATTTGTTATGTCTTTTAAGGCTTATTTCTCAGTATCTCTGTTTGAGGCATTTTTGCCAGCCCAGCACCCCAGCAGTATACGTTGACAATGATGGCAGACCTTCCACTGAAAATTCTTAGTCATTATGGAAACAAAGGGTCCTTAATTTCAGACAGACACAAGCAGGCATGTCAGAAACCGTTGAGTTTACCATCTGAAATGACAACAGTCACTGCTAAATTTGATCAGCTTTAGCTAGCTAGTTAATAAGGCTAATGTTGGCTTTGGTGCCTTTTCAGGTGAGGCTAATGACCTTATGTATTTCAACAATAAGGAGGTATTCAGACGCCATTTTGCTTTTTAATTCCTGTCTACGCTGGAAATAGGTATGTGTTATGTAGATTGACATCTGCTGTTTAAGATCACATTGTGCAGCCTATATTTTATCTGACAAGTTTTATAATGAATTACTCTCTATAGCCCTGTGCCAAATGTTTAATATTTATCTAATTTCACATTTAGTTAACATTGCCCAGGAGTCCATTCTATTTGTTTTGGTTGTATGGTTTTATTTTATTTATGTTTTATTTATTTATAATATATATATATATATATATATATATATATATATATAAAAAAAAAAAAAAGTGCATTCCATTTCCAATATCTGGATATTCTTAAGAATTAAAAGTTAACTGCTCTTTGAAAGGGTGACATCGTGACAGGCCTAGTTCTAGCCACACCTCCACCGAAAGGAGTCAGGAAAGGCTGAGGTTTATGTGCATTTTGGGCATTTTTAACCATTATCCTCCATATTTGGCATCTCAGTGAGTGTTCCTAGCATCTCCCTCTCTCTCTGTCTCTCTGTCTCTCTCTCTCTCTCTGTCTCTCTCTCTCTCTCTCTGTCTCTCTTTCTTTGTCTCCCTCTCTCTCTGTCTCCCTCTCTCTCTCCCTCTCTATCTCTCACCCTCTCTCTCTCTCTCTCTCTCTGTCTCTCTCTCTGTCTCCCTCTCTCTGTCTCTCTCTCTCTCTGTCTCTCTCTCGCTCTCTCTCTGGCACTCTCTCTCTCTCTCTCTCTCTCTGTCTCTCTCTCTCTCTCTCTCTCCCTCTCTCTGTCTCTGTTTTGCTGTTGCAACCACACATCATCAGTTTCTCCCCTCAATGCTGGGAGGACACAGGCAGACTCCTTCCACTCACCAGGGTGTAATCTCTCTTTGTTTACACTGCCAAGGGGTTATTTGGCTGTCTGTTAGAGAGTGACACAGACAGTGCTACACTGTCAAAGACAGCCTCAGCACACTGCAGACAAGCAGATTCTGTATTCAGTGTATCTAACACGTCAGCCCGCACTGACAGTTTGTGATAGCCTACAATCACAAAATACGCTCTGAAAGACAGGATCCATCCATATGTCAGGAAAAAAAAAATGGAAAATATCCAATGGCTGTGGTTACACTTGTCATTTCACTCTGAGTTTTAAGACCTGATGGTAAAAATGGGATTTTGTCAGATTGCATTGCTGCATACCCATACTTGGCCTAAAAATGGCTATCATGTGATTCCTGTTACTGGATTTATTGAAATCTGAGTCGGCATTGTTTTTCACTCTCCAACCTGTCTGCCATGTGTTCACATAGTAATATGAATCCAGATTGCATTTGCATGTGGAATATAAATAAAATAGCAGGCCTTACATTCATATCTTGTTTTCAAGATCGCAAAGCAGAAATACTGATGTCCGGAGTACAAATACCCTCAGCACAATCATAAGATGCCTCTGGCAGGCATGCTGTTACTAACTTGCATGTCATTCCATATCCTGCAGCAACCTCTTTCCCTCTCGTTTACACATCACCTGACCTTCCCCACTCACTTACTCACCTGCTTCTGATTTCCCCTAAACAGCTCAGTAGTATTAGAGACCGGTTCATTTCCACTAGTTCTCCGTATGATTGTCTAGTCCGCATCCGCCCTAGCTTTACCAGCATTGTTTATTCTGCCTGCCTGGACCTTTCCTTCCTGTTTTTAGGTTTTGACCTATGCTTGCTACTGGATTAAAGTTGACAAGAACTTTTGCTTTTACCTTTCTGTGTGTTGGGATTCTGGGATTGAGTCTGTTTTGTGCCACACACAGAGTGCAGACACATGCAAGGCTTCAACGGTGATTATGTATGGGAGGAATGAAAAATAAATCTATAAAACATCCATCTGACAACCATCTAGAAAAGTCCAAAGGAAAATAAGAGTGCAATAATACAAAATTACACAATACAGAATTGTACAATTTCATCATATGTCAATAGACCATGATAACAACCTATATTTTTGTGATTATCTGATTGGATAATTCACCAAGCACTTGTGGAACTGTTGTGATGCCTGATGTTTGTCGAGAACTAAACATGGTAAATAAATATACCAGC
This sequence comes from Bovichtus diacanthus, assembly GCA_943590825.1. Classification (NCBI taxonomy): domain Eukaryota; kingdom Metazoa; phylum Chordata; class Actinopteri; order Perciformes; family Bovichtidae; genus Bovichtus; species Bovichtus diacanthus. The sequence goes on from CALSBV010010642.1 coordinate 392,557, forward strand.
ACTAATCGATGCGGTGGAAATGGTTTATTTTTTTGCTTCATTTCGTTCAATTCAGGTATGTCAGAGATCCTTGTTCATTTTAAATTTCAGTCCTCTTAATATACATAATAATAATTATTAATTTATAATTATAATTAATTAATAATTTAATTTCGATTTATAGACTAATTTAGTAGTGCTTTAGTTTATCTGACCCCTAATCAGAAGGCAGCGGTCTGACTTACAATGTGGTATAAAACACAGCTACACGACATACCATCTACAGACACATGATTGTATTTTTCTTCCATTAAAATGTTGATCTGTGGCTTGTTCCCTCCATCAACACCTTACATTATTACAAGACTGTTACTTCTACTAGTTATAACAGTGGGGTAGATCGTTAAATTAGCACTCCTATGTACCGAATTGAGAATCCATTGTGAATTGAACGTTGATCACAGGTATCAAAATTGAAACGGATTGAAACAAAATTGAAACTACTTCCGGACAGAAGTAGGATACCAATTCACAGCCCTTCTGAATTATACTTAAACTCAACGTTGTGTAAATAAAGAAAGAATAAAAAAACATCTTGTTCTCTAAATGCTTCGAGATGCACTTTGAGCAATCACACAATGGCGCTTTTTCTAGTAATGTATGTGTTGTTCATGAACAGAGTGACCCTCCCCCCCTGAGAGCTCAATGGACAGTCTCATATAGATGTGGATAGGGTAATGGTCATTCACCGAAAACAATGAGGGTTGTTTTCACCAAAGAAGGAAGGTGAACAACTTTGGAAAAAAAGAAGTTCATCCTCAGTGCACAACAGTAATGACTCATGCTTAAAAAGAAGTGGCAAGTGTTATTTTCTCCCAGAAGACTCACTTGTGAGGAATGCACTTTCAGTAGTGACACCGCAGAGAGAAAATAAAGAGCGATGCCCCTTCTTACGGGGACACTCCGCTAGACAACTAATACAATGTGATGAGATTTTACTGAATAAAGTCTCAAAGTCAAGCCAAGAAGGCAACCTCCGGATGTGAAAAGTGAAGCCAATGTGGAATTATCTTAAACGTGCACTCTCTATAATGGCCAGCAGGGGCGACTCCACTGGTTGAGAAAATAAGTCAGATTGTACAGTATAGAAGTCTATGAGAAGATAAGCCTACTTCTCACTTGATTAATTACCTCAATAAACATTTTCCTAATGAGTTTATGGTCTCAATTGTTAGTTTCAAGTTTTCTTCAATACAGCATGATGTTCATTTTGTACATTATGGTCCCATTTAGTCATTTTAAACAGAGTATGCTTTAAGGCGTGTCTACCTTGTGATTAACATAATGCTACTACGATGTTGTCCAGTTCGAGTGTTGCAAGTGTTTTCATCTTAGAGCTTTAACCCTTTCACAGTTTGTTTTCAGTTCATGTTCAGCTCGGTTGTACTAATGCTGAATTGCTGTCAAAGTCAGCATTTTCCAATTTTCGACCTCCAAGTGTTCAAGGTGCACAACGCCAAACTGACAAACTGATGTTTCTTTGGCAAGTGTTCACACAATTGCACTCTCAGCAGTGCAGCCTCCAAATACTTTTTGTGGTATTTTTAACATTTTCCTGAATAACTTTTTTGCAGAGAAGATAACTTTCAGACTGTTAACCAGCAAGCTAATAACATTGGCAACATATTTTGACATATATTTACACGCAGAACAGGTTTTACTTTATGAGAGTATGCATTACTTTATTTAGTATTTTGGTTGTTTTTAAATGTGCTATACAAATATAGTTTGACTTGACTTGTCATAAAACTGCGTCTTCATGAAGTCGGGGTACATGGCTTTGTCCCAAGTTCACAAGTATGAACTCCGTTCCATTGTATTTTTTTCTTGTAAGAGGTCGGACATTTTCGAGTTCCAAGTTGTCCAGAACACAACATTAGCTCCACCCTCTTGTGTCACTTCTGGTTCCAAAAAAAACAAGATGGCGACGGTCAAAATGTCAAACCGATTGGTGACATCATGATGACTATGTCCACTTCTTTATTACAGTCTATCGTCAAGCCAACTTTATTCCTCTGATCTGGCAGCATAATACGACACATAACATACTGTATGTGTGTGTGTGTGTTTGTTCTGTACATGTCTCTGTGTGCTTGTGGTGTGTGTGCATGCATGTGTGTGGTTGTTGTGTAACAGATATTTGCTATTCATTAAGGATTCTGGTATATGGTTTATATTTTAATTATTCACACAAAGGTGTGCGCCAGCTAATCAGACTTAAATCACCAAGTCTGCGTGAGTGAGTGTGTGTCTGTGTGTGTGTATGTGTGTGTGCATCTATGTCTTTAAAAGATCAGAGACAGATTTCATCCATTATGTCAATTATGAATTAGCACCTCTCTGCCATCTCTCAGCTCTCTCTCTGTCGACTGCTCTGTCTTAATTAGCCAAACACAGGGCATCAACTAATTCTTCCTGCTGCAGGAGCTCTCCTGACACACACTGACACACACTCACACACACTCACTCACACACATTCAGAAAGGTTTACAGAATCACATGCACACATATGCAAGAGACCCATATGCAGAAGCAACTATGCTAACAACAAACACACATGTATGCACACACAACACAGTTTAAAGTGTAATATGAATCACATATTAGCACATAAATCTGTCACTTCTCAAAATGCAGTCTACTAAAAAGGAAGTGGAGTTAAAACATGGCCTTCTTAGACGGATATAGGGTTAACGTGGAATTCATATCAGTTGATGAGCCAGAGTGTTATCACAAAGTATTGTGACAGGTGACTATACAAATTTCCCTCAGCTCTACGGAGCATTTTAGTGTATTTCAGCGCATTGTTTTGGCTTTATGGCCCTGTTTCAGTTTGATTAATTCTCATCACTCTCAGCCTAATTTCCAGCCTCATCAGGCAGCAGTTTTTTTTGCCAAATAAAGTTCTGAAAACTCACTGTGAACTACTGCCCAGCAGCAAACGGCAGTCAGACAAAGTTAGTGACTAGCTGTTGAACATAGTGGAGCTTTTACCAGCTGAAGAGCCAGATAGTTAGTAATAGACTTAATATTACGCTTACATTTGCCCAGAAAATAGCACCAAATGGATGCTGATTTGATGTTTGCTGGATGTGTAAATAGGCAACTTTTTGCTATCACATTAGAATATCAACTTTATAAGGTGACAATATGTCAATTTTATGTTAAGAGCTTGTTCCCAAGTGACCAAAAAAAATAATTATTAGATGCTGCTTTAATGTTTGGGAACATAGACATATCATTCATATGTGTGCATATGTCCTAGCTAGTTATAGAAAATGTCATAGTACAGTGTGTCTTAATAATGAAATAATATATTATGCCATATAAATGCAATACACATCATGTCTTAGTGTAACATGTAAAAATACAATTCATTAAAAGTCATAGTATAGTGTCGTAAAAGAATGTCATAGTTTAGTATGTCATAAAAAAAGTCATAGGGAAGTATATCATAAAGAATGTTACAAAACAATCACAGTGTAGTATGCCACAAAAACATGACATAAAAAGTAAAAGTATAGTTATGCCCCTAAACAGTTAATAATACATTATGTCATAGAAAATGTCATGAAAATATAATTAACAAACATAGTGTAAAATGCAACTAAAATGTCATAATGATATAATATATTATGTCATAAAAATGTCACAGAAAATGCCATTAGAAATGGTATTGTCATAAAACAAATCACAAAAAAGTCATATGGTTATAAACATTTTCACAGTATAGTATGCCATTAAAATGTCATCAAAAATATCTAATCTAGTCTAATATCATTTCTGATGTAACCAAAATGTTTTTTTTTTTTTATTATTTGCCATACATGTTGAATGAGATCAAAAAAAGAGCTGTCAATATTAATGACCCTGACTATCCAGTGACATCGCATTTAACTGTAACAACTCACCCTGGACGGATCAATAAAATAGCCACACCAACAGTAATACATTTGGCACCCCATTCATTGATCCAAAACTTTTCATCAGCAGTCTTTGAATGTTTTTCTTAAGAAAAATAATTTTAGCGTTCTGACCCTCGCACTATAGAGAAACTGCTTTTCTTTTGAACTTATCTTGAAGACAATTAAAATGATGTGAAATGAACAAAAGTTGACTTTTTAAGTTAAACATAATTTTTAGAATTAATGTAACAGAAATAGAACTGAACATTTGGCTATGTTATAAAAATAGCTTTGTTAAATAAAATACATGTTTGTGGCTAGTGAAATATTTGTGGATCATGGAACACATTTGTGGATTTGTCTTCTGTGAGTTACAAATATTCAAGTCCAATAAAAACTTCCATATTCCTCAGAGTAACAAGATTTCTCCTGTTGGGAACGCGCTCATCGTGTTTCTATTATTTTTCTATTATTATAAAAAGTGCCACACCATCAATTAAGTATGAGTTATTCTGAAGTGTCAAGACCAGGGCTAATGTACTGATACTGGAAAAAAAGAGCCGGTGATTTCTGCTGGATTCAGAGAGGCTTGGACGATACAAGCCTTGTAGTCAGTACATGGCAGACAGGATCTCAAGGGCACTGTTTTGTTTATACATCATTTCTCTTTGTGTTCCTCTATTTGTTTGGGTCTGTATTTCCTTCCACACCAGTACAAAGTGTGGTCTGGACAGCTCTGATGAGCTGGGGTGTCTCCGGTATTAAACATGTAAGCAGGACAAAGAGATAGAGGGAATGAGGCTGGGTGGGAGGGAAGAGAAATAGCGAGACCGAGTCGGCATTCAGCAAAATGCAGACGCGTTGAATCTGGAAGCGTGACAGAAATGTGTCCGGCCTAATGGTGTCAACTAGTGTTCTCACCGCCCCTCTGCAGTGTGTGTGTGTGTGTGTGTGTGTGTGTGTGTGTAGCTCGTTTATTTCAGCTTTTTGTGTGTTTCCTTTTTTGCTGTCTGACAATCTCGTTGTCAGGGAGCTCTGCTATAGGGATGAGATGCAACCCCCCTCACACACACACACACACACACACACACACACACACACACACACACAC
>CALSBV010010642.1:397621-420914 GCA_943590825.1 Bovichtus diacanthus
ACACACACACACACACACACACACACACACACACACACACACACACATACACAAACACACACACACAAACAAAAGAACTGGTGAAACAACTGAACTCTCTTCCTCATCTGCTTCATCCACCTCAAAACCCATTTAATGCCACAGAAATGGAAACAGTGGCCGGACGCTGACAGACTTGTACTGTCTTTAAGGCTAACTAGGTGCTAAGGAGTGGAAGTTGGAGAGAAGGCTCTCGAAAAGGTCACGCAGAGTTCAGAGCCTGCCGCGGGATGAGTGATGGCCATGGAGAGAGGGCTCTGTTGCTGGGCCTTGTTCTTTTCTGTGCTGCCTGTCGGCCCGCACAGCGGTGGACTGAGCCTTGATGGATTGGCAGCCAGTGAAAGGAAACGTAACCCCCTCCACCCCCCTCCACCACAACCACCACCTCCACCAATCTCTCAATCCCTCCTAGCCCGACCCCCCTCCCACCCGTGCTCTCTCTCTTGCTCCAGTAGTGCTGAGATTATGCAAATGTCTGTGATAGCACAAAAAGAAGACACATGACAACAAGGATGCAAAGCACAATTTTCACAAAGGCTGCATTTCGTGGAAATTTGGAAGCAATGTCCGACCGGCACGTGCACACATAAACACAAATCTGAGGCAAAAGTCAAGAACAGTGGGATTGTGACTGTCAACAGGACTTTCCTTTCCCTATAAACAGGCTGAAAGTCACTGTGAAGTCCATGAGGAGCGGATAGGTAACTGCGAGATGGACAGGATTAGACACATACGGCTCAGAAGAGATGAATGACGGGAGGTGGGGTGAGGGGTGTCAACGGGGTTAAGGGTTTAAGCACAGGACATCCACTGACCCAGGGTCAACCGCAGAGGACGCCGCAGGAGGCTTGTTTTCTGGGGGGGCGGTGGGGAGTTTGTTGTACCTGGACGGACACAAAAGAAGGCATACCAGCAGGGGGGACCGCCTGCTAAAATAAACATCAAAGCCTGCTGGCCATGTCTCGCTTTTGTTGCCTGGAATTGGCGGGCTCCCCCTCAGGGGTGGACGAGGTGAGAGGGAAAAGGAGGATAAAAGGGGGGGGGGGCTAAATGAAACATGCTCCTTCTTAAGCCTGCCACACTTCCTCTGGAATTTTGTTATTTCTTTTTGAGAAATAAATGATATGGCCTTTTGTTACCATTTATGTACTTTTTTTTTGTTTCTCACTTCCACCCATTCCCCAAGCTATTTTGGTCATGCTGGTACACTGGGAAGAATCAATTGTGATATTACCTTAAATACATCATAAGTCACTAAATAAGAGGTAATTACAGTACATACTGTAACTCAAAGTAAGGAAAAAAAGTGCATCTTTCTGTGTGTTGAATTAAGATTGGAATGGAGCAAGAGTTATATTCTACATGTAACCGTTTTACTGAAAATAACATATTCGGATGTAACAGCTTTGTAATTTCCCACCTTTGGATTAGTGACTGTAATTAAATAAAATAATTGTAATTTAATCAAATATGTTTCCTCAGTAACTATAATTGATTACAATTACAATTCATTTTGTAATTTAATTACGTAATTCCGTGACATGTTGCTCATAATTCCCCAACACATCAAAGACCATAACAATTGCCGCGACAAAGGAAACATATATGGTATAGTCGTATGATCAAAATAGTAAATCAGTAATAATTTATAGTTCTAAACTTCATGTGAAATTCAGCTCTTTAAATCCAATTTTGAGCAATTTTATTTTTAAATGTCTTTAAAGACACATTATATGTTCCTTACTAACACTTACCTCCCAAATTATCCAAAAGCTAAAATTATTAGTTGCAATAATTAGTAGTTTGTTGGTCAGCTTTATCGAAGGTGTCTTTAACCAAACCCAAAGCCTCCGCAGTCAGATGTTACTCTTCTGTATTTAACAAATAAAACGAGACATTATGGTTTTCCAATTGGCCAGCATGGAGTTCAGAGGTACTCATTGACCGTCCACAGCTAGCTTAACGTTAGCACCAGCGACTGCATGCAGCTCTTCACAGGTCCTGTCCTCACAGAGAAGCCATGTGGTTCACTCTCTCCACAACAACATGTAAATAAGAAAACCAGGGCTAACGCATCCCCTCTTCACTGAATGTATAGAGACTGTGTCCGTTTTTCTGTCTAACACAGATGGTGATATCTCATGGTACGTGTCCACAGAGCCATTTTTGGATGCTCTGGGTCATACTGCTTTCCAGCAATGGACGATGGCCATGCCACTAGGCACTAGGCATCTGATTTCAAACCGACCAACCTGACGGCTTGTTTGGAAACTTTTTTCTCTAATATTACAAAAAAAATGGGTTTCTGAAAACATTTGAGGCGAGAAATAAGTCATGCAGTTGCTGAAAGTGTCTTTATTTTAGATCGACAATGGTTAGTTTAAAAGATATTCTACTTTTTCCAACTGCAGCAAGTCGCTCTGGATGCCCCTGATTTGCATAATGTAGTCTGGACCTCAACTTCACGCAAATAAGGAGCGGCCAACCAGAATGCATAGCACAGCTGCTTACATAGAAAAACAATGTGAAGGAAGAGGCAGCTGGTACTCCAAAGTATTTATTCTCCACATGTCAAAACTAACAGAGAACCTTTTTTCGTCTTTTTCCTCCAGACTTGTACTGCTCCTCGTCTCTGCGGGATCATGAATTTGAGGCATAAATCCTTTGGGTAAAGCACAAATGTTTTTACTCAAGTTGATACATCCGCTCACATAGATGTGTCTTTGTATTGACTTAAAATACAATTGTCTTAAAGACTCATTTTGATGAAATTTGGCAAAATGCATCATGTCACTACTTCATCCACATTATACCTGTACCATTTCAGGAGAATGTGTTCCACTTGTTTACATTTTTTTGCTGATGTAGCATATTTTTTTCATTGATAACAGCCAGAAATGTTGTTTTGATGACAAACAAAATGCAACATGAGAGTTTCTCACTCTCAGGGATGATAATTGCTTTGGTCAGCTGGACCAATTCAGACAATCTAACTCTGGCATGACTGCTGCTCGAATCAGGGTGGGTATGAGTTGACTCATTCAACAATGCGTATGTGCGTGTGTGTGTAAACACCCAGGCATGGATGAGGGGGACAGGAGAGTGGAGTGTGGAGTAATGGGGGGTTGGTTGGGGGTAGAAAGGGAGATGATTATGCCCGTCCATGGCGGATGCCAGGTGTGCAGCCCTCCTCCCCCATTCCCTTCTCCGCTCCTTCGTGATGACTCCCTCCCCCTACTGCCGAATCTCTCTCTCGCTCTCGCACACCCAAACAAACGCACGGAAAGTGCGCACACACTTAACTTGCATACAATCACACACCATCAGCACTCTCCAGCTGGCAGGAAAGGCAACAGACACAGTCGTTGTTGCTCTGGTATCAAGAGGCGGCCATGTGTGTGTGTGTGTGTGTGTGTGTGTGTGTGTGTGTGTGTGTGTGTTTGTGCATGTGTGTGTGTAACAATATGTGCCTCTTTAGCTGTGTGCCACTGTGTTTGTAATATTTAATATGTTGACCACTACATAGGTATTGTTTACTGCTATTACATTAGTTATATATAATTATATAGTTTCACTCATAGTGGAATCGTAATACGATGGATGAATTTGCTTGAGTGAAACAGTACTCGCACGGACGAGTAGCGTGCCTGCGCAAAGGTGAGAAAATAGTAAGGTTTTGCAGTCTTTTTTTGAGAATAAGATCGGATAAATGAGTTTTGTGATAGTTTGGAAACGGAGGTTTTTGATATAGTTCTTCACATCGAGAATTTTCTGTTTTTGGTTTGCGGGAAAAACAAAGTGTTCTTCAAGAATTCAAAGTAATACGGGGTGAGTGATTGATATACAAATTAGCATTTTTTTGGGGGTGAAGAATTCCTGTCCCAGTCTGAAATATATGTCATTGCGGAAAGGAAAAGCACCAGTCTTGGCTACAAGCCCTCATGCCTCAAGAGATTTATCTTATTTAGATACAATCCTTTATAAAGGAATTTTTTTCTTTTCCTCTGATGTGGAGGAGCATGACACTTTTTTCCTAATAATATAGCAGATATTGGGACAAAGTGAGCTGAGCTGTTTCTCAGATTTTGAGAAATCAAAGAGACATCAGAGGAATACTGTGCTTCTTCACCCATAATGGCTCATGAAGAATGTACTGTATACAGCTGCTGGTATAAAAAGAGTTTGGCTTGTCTTGTCTTACTGAGCATTTCCAAATGCTTACACAAGTAGCTACTCAGGAGCCACCTGGGGATGTGTTCCAATCTAACCACACTTAAAATGTAAATGGTTGGATAATATTTAGTGTGGCATGTTGAGCTACTTTCTCATATTTAGTATGAATACCTCAATCTATCAACCCAGCTCAGTTGCTACCACATAGCTTTTTACCAACATGTTCTCTAATGAAATAAACTGAAATAATTGGTTTTGAAACCAGGCCAACCCTCGGACCAATCTACTTCATGCTTGGTGTGTGTGAGGGAGTGCGGCGGAGTTATTTGGATCAGCAGTTCTGTAGAAAACTGCGCTCCACCACGCCTGTCAGTGCCATTACGTTACTAGTGATAGAAATGAAGATGTTTTTGTGTGTGTGTGTGTGTGTGTGTGTGTGTGTGTGTGTGTGTGTGTGTTAAACATGTTAGACGTTTATTCGTACCATTACAGTACAGGTGCATGAGCGGCCGTTCAGCACCGTGCACAACTTTGTTAAAAAAAAATCAAGGAAAATAACAACGCTGCTCTAATTTCTTATCAATTTCATTTGAAAGGCTCTTGCCGTCCCCCGTGCTGCAGTACCACTCTCTTCCTGACTGATGTTTTAATGAAACACAATTATCAATATGTGATACTGACATAATTCTTATTAACAGAATGCGGCTGTTTCTTAACCTAATCCAACAAGTTAGTTGGTGTAAAAATGCCGGGACTTTGTTTTAAATTATTGTTTGAAAATTGTTTCAAAGTTTTTTTTTCTGGGGGACGACCCCCAGACACCCCCGCCATTATTAATCTTTTCAAGTTTTCTCCCCCATTTTAAAACTTAACCAGTACAGGAGATCTTTGTTAACCTTTGTTTTAAGGAAATATATGTGTTATATCTGGAATGTATAATAAAAATGCCCAAGACACACAAATTAGCAAAAGAGAAGGTGGTCATAAGGTCGGAGAGAGGTCGAGTGGGTCAATTTACCCCCCGAGAATAATAGCTCCCGGGCCCTTAGCTTTCTGAAAATGTGAACAATATAGTTGAATAGCCCTGCTTAATGGTGTCGGCCAGTCTGAACTTCAACTATCTTCCAATGCTGGGGCATACACATTTAATGGGGCTTCGACTTTATGAGGCCATAAAATTTTCATGGGAGCTTTTGCACTCATGATGCATAAACATGTAGCGTTGCTACCGTAAACACGTGCATAGACTCACTTCGAAATCCAAGAAGCAGCAGCATGAGGACATCCCGAACGGGCGCCGCACTCGTGAAGACAATTTCAAAATCAGCCCACTATCATAATAAGAATATATCAAGTATTTAAGGACTTCTTTGTCTCAGCGGTATTTAGAAAAGCGTGTTTCTATCTTCAGTGAGCTCGATGACTGTCTTTGCAGGTCTCAGACCAGACAGCTGCATCCGATTCAGAACACTGCTGAGAGACAAGTCATTAAGACCAGGAGAGTGGGTCACATCGCTCCGGCTCTCAGATCTTTACACTGGCTTCCTGTGTGTCAAATAATTGATTTTAAAATACTACTGTTGGTTAACAAAGTACTTGAATGGTTTAGGGCCAAAATACATTTCTGTTGTGCTGCTCAGTTCGGAAGCATCCAGGCCACCCAGAGGGACAGGTTTCTTTCCCCAGAGTTAAAACCAAACCAACATTTTTATTCACCACAAAGCTGCAATAAACTTCCAGAAGACCTGCGGTCTGCTCCAACTCAAATCAACTTAACTATCTATTATTATCTGTCACTGTCATTTTTATTTCCACTATTTTATCAGTTTTATTCTCTTTTTTGCGTATGTTTATCCTCTATTTTATTTTACACTTAAGACACGCACAATCATATTTCTGATGAGACACAAAAGACATTAAGACAAAGGCATTAAGACAAGATATTAAAGATTCACAAGATATCAAATATAAGAGGACACAATTAAATTGATTTTATTATGTATTTTGACCTTTTTCTCACTCACTATGCATTGTGTTTAACCAGGGGGGATATGTTTTGTGGAATAAGGGCCTAGAACAGCTTTGATGGTTAATAATAACGTTATAGGAATGCATTCAGTTGTAATACCTAAATAGTGATCTGGGTTTTACATTGGACATCCTCCCTTAAGGGAAATTAACAAAGGTTTTTGTGTAGTGTAATATACTATATAATAATAATGATAATAATAATGTATAGTGTAATTTACAAGAATCTTTTCACTGGTATCTGTATTAATTAATTTAAGTGAAACTATTTTGTTTTCATCAGATCAACATTGTTCTCCTTGATATTGCTCCAAGCTAATGTAGTAACTTGGCTACACCATCCACCTACATGTAGGCGTGTTGTTTCTTAAACACATGAATCATGTTCTAGTTGAATTATTATTGGAAAAGTACTTGAATAACTTACTCAAGTAAAAGAGCTTTTTACTTTAAATACATGCTATTATGTAATATAATGATGTTAATGTTATATACAGGAACTCTTAAATTACTTAACACCATTCGGCTACAAAATCAAGTGCATTAACATGTCAACGTATACATTAGCAGAACACACTGTCCCCAGGAGTGATGTTGAAACCAACAATGATTTCACTTCCTATAGATGGGCACTTTACATCCTGTGCATACAATGGGTCATCCATAATAAATATACAACTACCCTACTTAGTGTAGCCTTACTAGCATTAACCAGACAAGACGATGAAATTTTGCCTGATATCAGACAGAATTGTCAAGTCATTACATTCCGTTTCCAACTCCGAACATCCGAAGAACTCCGCTCTAACCCTAACCAATGACCATAGAGACCATGGTATCCACCTAATCTATTGCCATTTTAAGTCGACACCGATGCATAGCCATGCCAATATACTGTTTTTTGTCGGTGTTTACAGAGTGGAGCAGAGTGAAGTAAAAACAAAGTACGATGTTGGGAGATATTGATAACACTGCGTCTATCTTAGCGGTCGCAATTGTTGTTATTAGTCCTCCTTGGTTCTGGCGCACAGCTTGACAACTCTTGACAACTACTTGACTCAGGCGATAGTCGCGCCATGTTCTCCGCAAGGTCCTCCATAATTTGCTCGAAGTACAACTTATTTGCTCTTTCCTTACCAATGCATAATATAACCAGTCCACACAAGCACTCCTGTCCCACTAAGCTTCTCAAATAGTTCTCAAAGGTTTTGAGTTGAATAACCGCTCTGCAATTACAGCTGCATTAGGGATTACCAGTCAGTAACATCGTAAAGGTCTCACACACTTGACTGAAGGTCCCCCGTGAATGTAAAGCCACTCTGGAGGATCAACCAAGACCATTATTGGCAGACCCAGCATGCACCTGTCATGCAACACTGTGAGTGTGTTTGATTTGGGGTTGATTATCAATTAGTTATCAACTATTAAATTAATGGCCAACTATTTTATCAATCAAATAATCAGTTTGAGTAACTTTTTAAGAAAAAAAAATCTAAATTCTCTGATTCAGGCTTCTTGAATGTGAATATATGTATCGTCCTGATGTCATTTTGGGCTTTGGGAGATTTTTCACTGTTATCTGACAATTTATAGACAAAACAACTAATTGATTAGTCAATAACAGAATTGACAGACAATAGACAATGAATCATTAGTTGCAGCCCTAGTGCTCGCTGGGTGGTGCATTTGTACTTTTCACAAACTGACACTCCAATGACATGCCGGTGAATGTAAACATAACTGTATACATACACAGCATGCATCCTTTACAGAATGTCAATGCAGAGAGGCATTTCGCTGGACATGGAACAGTTTATCAGAACTTTTTCATGTGACTTTTTTTCTTAGATGCATAAGTACCAGTATTGATTTTTTTAAATCTGCAAAAAAGCACACAATAAAGCAACTTTGTTACGAGAGTGAATGTAATTTGTTACTTCAACCAGGACGACCACGATATACTACACGGCAGATCACAGCGATCACTCGTCTCAATTTATTTGTAGGAATCCAAGGCTTTCATCTTCAGTGCTTAACCTGAACTACTTCAATGTAATATATCCAATTCTGTAATTGAATTATAAACCGTCCACTAAGCTCCTCAGATAAGGGAGGCAGCTAACCAAATGGAAAAAAAAGGATTTGCTCAGGTTTTCTCTAAATTATGATATGCAGATCGTCTTTGGTGGACAGTACACTTCAGACTCCAGACAGGGACTGTGAAAGAGATGTTATTATCCTGTATGCTTGGGGAGAATACAGAGGGACATTCACAGAGTGTTGGTAAAATAGTGGGACTATTAAACCCGATATTAACCCTTTCCACCATTTTCATTGCTCAACAGATAAAAGACATATCTTTCTATCTATCTATCTATCTGTCTATTCATCCGTCTAACTATGAAAATATCCATCTGTTTCTCTCTGTGTCTATCTCTCTATCTCATGGACACAAGCACAGACACACATATTGCAGTCCCACAAGCAGAGAGGCTGCAGCTCGTAAAGAAAGCGGTGACGGGCTGATTGATCCCCTGGTGAAAATGGGCGATATTTCGCCAACATCGATATCAATAAAGCCTCTTAGGCTCGAGGCTTCTCAGGGCCTGCTTTTGTTTCTCTTCCGAGGGCTAAGAAAAATCTATAGACAATTGATGGTGTCTGGGAGAAAGGCTCTATTGGAGTATATCAAATCAACGTATCGGAGAAGGGAAAGTTTTCCCTGTGAATTAGACTGTTTTTGCTCCAAGTTCAGCAGCAGATTGAGAAGCATGGACATGGCCATGTTTGGAAGCCATGGAAAAAGGCGAACAAAAGGCAAAAGGACAGAAACAGGAATGTCTTTTTAGAGTTTGATGGGTGGATATAATTCTCGAGAAATCTATCCTCACTGGCTCACAGACAATTGTAGTGTAGGGCGGTTAATGCCACAGTAGCCAATGCAGTTTGCAGGGCAGTCCCAATTAAGAAATAGCTGCAAAAAATACAAACATGTCCGAGATTTCAACAATTAATACAAGCTGCTTCACTTGGAAAATGGTTTCAAATCAATTATATTCAAATAAGATAAACTTAAAGTCTTTAATGGTTAATGGCTGCATGGCATACGGTGCTTGCCTGACCATTGGGAGCAATTTGGGGTTCAATTATAAATGGGGGACCACGATACCACTTTTTTATTTTAGAATTTACAAGGAGACTTATTTGGCTGTTTATTTGAGATATGCTCTTTTTCCAATTTTTCGGGTATTTTTTGATCACCATTGAGTTAGAAGTCCTTGTGTTTTGAACTGCTGATTTGGCTGACAACACTTCCTCTATCTTTTTCACAAAAAATGCATTTAAACAGTTCAGAGGTCATAATGGCTTCACTTCCCTGTAAAGGCTTTCCTTGTAAAATGTACAGGAACTTTTAAGTCACAGCTGTTTCATATTGAAAGCTTAAATGGGAACTACGCCCATTTTCAAAATATAGACATTTTATTCATATGGCCTAAGACAGTCCAAATTATTAGTAAACATGAATAACTTGTTCCCAAATCAAAAAACTTGAGTACAAGAAAATCAAAGTTTTGTTGTAATCAAGTATAAAGTCTGCAACTGCTCCTTAAACGATTTGGGTAAGACCTGGGTAAGATTTTAAAAATATAAACTGAAAGGCACTCAGGGGAATGTTCTGAGTATATGGGTAAATTTTTTGTTTCAGAAGAGAGAGCACTATAATAGAATAATTCACTCCTTTTTGGTTTAATAAGAAAAAACTAAAACTGGATCCACAAAATCACTCTCCCATTCATTGTCTATGGAGCAGCTCCAGACTTTCTACTTGATGACATCACAAGTGTGAGACTTACTTCTCTAGTTTCCGGCTTTGAAAGATAGAATCTCATGTTCACAGATATTTATTTAACTTTCCTAGGCCATTGAAAAAACATATTGTAATTCTTAATTTAGGTGGTGTTCTGTTTTGACATGATGATCAGAATTCATGAATCCATGATTGAGAACAACATTTCTGTTAAAAGAGTAAAGTAGACTCCTCAACAGTAAAGTTCCAGAAAACAAACAGCCACCATGGATAATACTTAAACACTGATTTCTTTGTAGCAGCTACAAACATCAGGTTGGGAGTTTACAATGTTTAGCCACCCAGACTACCCCGTTTAGTGATGATAACATTTTTTTTTGTAGAAATGTAGATTTGCTTACTTCCATTCTAAAACTTTTGTTCAGTTCAGCATCACTAGCATTGTCCAAAAACAAGGTAAAGTGTTAGCATGAGGACAGTTCTATAACATAGCGCATGCTAAACACACTTATATATATCCTCAGAAACATTTTTTTACACAACACTAGCATTGACACATTGATATTTGCTAAACGCCACAAAAAGAAGTAACTGAAGATACAATATGGACATGACAGCTACTTAAAGGTTCTAAACCTAAATTAATGTTTGTTCTTTTCTGTTTTGGTTAGCTGAGACGTTTCCCATGTTAGCCATTACATACATAAACCCATGCTACCTGTAGCAACATTCAACGTTTATTAAGCACATGTACAAGCGTTGACTAAAGCTAACACTTGCCTTCTTACTTTGCATAATACTAGTGGTGCTCTGCAGCTGAAATAAAGCTGTTAACATAATACATTCATGGTGTCACAAGTCCATAATGTCGACTGAGAACTGAGATCTCAACTGATTAACAACTTTTTAAAAACCTAGCATGTTGATCTTGCACTGTCAAGCTAAGACTATGACACAAACCAGGGCAAACTAACCAAACTATATGCAGACTTTTATATAGACGGAAAAAAATAAAATTGGGGGGCTAAAAAGAAAGCCACTCAAAGCCCCTGACAACCGGAAAGTGCTTTGGTGTGTCAGCCACAACATAATAATTGATGATTATGTTCAGTTTTATTCCAGCTGGTCAAAATAATGTGCTTTTTAAATTTTCATATTTTTGTTGTTATCGGCATCGTATTCTCACTGGGGGCTGAGTGGTTGAGGAGGCCTTAAGCAGGCCAACCTCGGGAAAAAGATTTTTTTCCAATCACTGTGACTGTCTAATTGCAGTCCTAGCTGCTAATTTATGCACGCCTTTGTTTTCTTCAAGGAACGCATTTCAAAAAAACACATCAAACGATTTCTGATGTGTAAAGAATATAGCAAAGGAACGCAGGCTGCAGCCGCTTAAAAATAAATTACTTATTATTTTCATATGATAATAAGTCAGAGAAAATGAGGAAATCAAAAGGGAAGTCATATAATGATATATGGGTGCGAATATGGCATTTATTGTATTTTTTTTTTGCCTCAACTTGAATAAATTACCATATTTTCCATGTTTTTATTTGCCTTAAGCTGGAGTTATGTAGGACAGCTTGCTGACCATCATTCACAAGCTGTTGGCATTTCTGTAAATAGACTGTCAAGCACGGATCTCACGCACATAACTGGCATTGTTTTTAATGTAAATGATGTTGCTGTGATGAGGAGCCATTAACTACACACATATAAACACATGCACATAAACACACATAGACATAGATGCTCAGTTATCCAGCCTAACCACCCCCTCACACACACACACACACACACACACACACACCGACATGCGCACACTTTCTGACACCAGAGCACATGGGAACGGTGGTATTTACTTTATGCATGAGGACAGGTAAAAAACACAGAAATCCACAGTGGACACCGACTGTAATTGAATGTGACTCCCTCTTTATACTATCCTTAGCTCCGGGATCCTGCCAGCTAATTGGAATATACAGCTCCCTAAACCACTGGTGAACTCCGCAGAGAGGCTCGGTTGTCAGATGCCGATGGCCCACCGTGAGTTTAGCTATGTTAAGGTGGCATGGGACTCTCATACTGCTAACATTGAAGATGAGGGCTAGAACGAGAGGCAAACTGGAAGCTCCAATGCAGAATGACAAGATGTGTGTTTGTGTGTGTGTGTGTGTGTGTGTGTGAAAGCAGGCTTGTGCATGGGGCAGGTATGTTTGTGTCTCCACCAACCTTATTTCAATGGGTTATGAGAAGAACATGTCACTGTAGCTCTCATTGCTGTCTGTTGTGATTGCTGTCAAAGACTGTCAGTGTGCAGACTTTAGTTCAATTGCTTCAGGCGAGACACTGTGCATTGCTGTGTTTAGTGCATGTTATGACGAGTAGTGTATTGCACACAACAAGAAGGTTCCTTATTATTTTTCTCTGTCCTTATACATTGTTACATACATTGACCTACAATTCTCCATCTATGGGAGGCTAAATAATGTACAGGTTTCTGTAGCATACTACTCTACTAAGGTTCATGTCCAACTTCTCTCAGCCAAAAGCTGTTTCTTTACAGGTCTTTCCCAAATCAAGTTGGACCCGGTGAGCAGCTTCATGTATGAAGCTTTTTTCTTTGTCGCGTATCAACGCGCCGAAGTAAGTGCGCATCTACTCGCAGACAAGAGGCTTGTGCCTGTGAAAGTGCTGGATGTAAAGATTAATGGCGTCCTCCTCGGCTGAGCGGTGACGTTAGCTAGCTCAGGTGAGCTCAGGAGAGATTTTTTGTCCATGAGTAGATGCGCACTTCCTTCTGTGCAAGGATACGGTAGGAAGAAAATAGTTGCTGCGTGAAACTGCTCACAACAAGCTCTGTGGCTTGTTTTGAGTAACCAGGTCATGGGTTATTTTCCTTTGTGTTTTTCAAACGTGTTTTTTGGAGCTTTGAGCACCACATGCCGAGTGCCATAAAGTTCCATATACAGTAGTTCCATTATATTATTTTTTTCGAGAAAAGGTAGACATATCTATCTCTCTTCAACACTCGCCAACTCACATCAAAACTGATAAATAATTGCACTACAGGTAAGAGGAAAAAGATGTATTTTAGATTTTGGCTATTTCCTGGAAGCAGTATGTACTAATGCAGACCTGATACATAAATCCAAAAAGTAGTTTTTTTTCATTTTTGCAGGAAATAGAGGGTTATGAAGTTACAAAGCGTCAGTTGATTAACAGCATAGTTCGAAGGAGCAGATTAATGTCCCTCAAGACGATAAAAAATATGCTAGACATTTACTAACCAACCAAGTTGGTCATGTAGGATTTAGGAACAACACATTTGTAACACTGTTATAAAAAAAAATACCATAAGCCTCATAAGTCTCATACAAAGGGGAGATGCAATAAAACAAGGATAATTTAATGAGGCCTATTATAATTTTGTGTGTGAGAGATGATGTTTCCCTAGTTTGTGTTGTTGTATTCCACATCTTTATTGAACTTGAGAACCCTCACATGCTTTATATTCCTCTCCTCTTTCATTTTGTAATCTCTGTAATGTTAATCTGCCCAGCATTGTGCCTTCCCTCTACCTCTCTGTCTATCCACTTGGTGTTTTCAACCAGAAGCCACCAGCCTTGTATCTATCCCACATAAATGATGAAACACATAATTATCATATCATAATTGCAGTAAAGATGGCTTTGACAGAAATCATTTCCCGTATCTAATACACCGCTAATCGAATCTGTTCCCCCACTCACTAACACGACCTCTGGTGATTGAGTTTCGGACATTTGTTTGTGTGTGCTTGTGAGTGTGGTTATCCCATCCATGGATGTGTGTGTTTGGTTTATTGGCTAATATCTTTGTTTTCATATGAAATTTTATCAAGTTTCCTGTGTATTTTGTCTATTTACCCAAATTAACTTAAAGGCCAACATTGTCCATCATAAGCTTATGCAGGGATTAAACACTATACATCCATTGAAGAAAATATAATCCTTGCTCACTCTTACTTTTGTAGGTTTCTACTTTCGTCTCGCTGCATCAACATCATTGCACTGCTTATAACATTCTGCATTTAGGATTATTCCCATAGATGGAGTAATTATGGCGTAGCACATAATACGGTATATGCTTTAAAGAACATGCGTATATATGGATTCTCTCTATGTCTGTCTTGTTTATTCCCTGTCTATTGTTTCTGGCCGTGATTGATTGACAGCTCATCGGATGTAGCAGAGCTAGCAGATGGCTGAGGAGACGGCTGACAGCAGTGAGTGTATGCGAGCATATAAATGAGTGAGTCGAAATCAACTTTAGCAATGGAATATCCTTCAAACATGCAGACAGAAAGGAACTGTAAATAAGCACACATCCCAGATGATAGATAGATAGACACACAGACAGACAGACATCATAGGTAGAAATATGCATGTGAAGCAGGGATAGATGTTGTACAAATAGTCTTAAAGGACATCTTGTGATAAGCCTGAGGATAGGTCTCTAACAATGAGTGATTACTGCACTAACAAGGCTGGCGGATGCGTGTAATGTGATTGGTGTTGGCCGCTATTTATCTTGACCAATAGATAACTGACCTGGCTGTGCCCCCCACTACATGTCAACCAGAGTTCACCAGGCTGAGGACACGCACACATGCACACACAAACTGGGGGGAATACCACAAATAAAAGAGAATGTTCACGGTGGATTAAGCTGCACACAATCGACATTAAAATGTATTTTTAAAGGTGTTTTTTACCCAACAGTGATGAGACATCTTAAGCTTCCCATCAATGGAACGCTTCTATCAAATATGTAAAGTGTGAAATGATGGATTCATTTTCATTTTGCTGCTGCTGACTATTTTGAGAGGATTGAAGTAAAGGCAGATGAAGAGGAAGTGAGATGGGAGAGGTTGAGGAAAAAGAAAGAAAAAAGAGACTTGCTTGTAGCGAGGGAGGGCAAGGCGTGTTGAGTAATGAGCGCTGTTGCTCCCACAACAATCAGGGTCTCCATTTTGCCGTGTGTTCCTACCTGATGTATAGCGCGAGCTGTGCGAGCTGCTGTAATAAGACCATTTGGGCCACTCATTGGCGAGCATTAGTGGCAAATCTTCCACAGCCCTAAAGAAACAGCCTGTGGGGCTAAAGAAACAGCCATGCTAGCTCTGCCCCTCATTTGGTCAAGGGTGACGTGAGTTGTAGGGGAAAGTCATTGTCGGCCTGTACATACTTGATTAGGCTTTACGGC
Organism: Bovichtus diacanthus; assembly: GCA_943590825.1. Lineage (NCBI taxonomy): Eukaryota > Metazoa > Chordata > Actinopteri > Perciformes > Bovichtidae > Bovichtus > Bovichtus diacanthus. The sequence continues at coordinate 412,914 of CALSBV010010642.1, forward strand.
TTTGTACAGCTACACCGAGGAAAAATGTGCATTTCAAAACATTGGTTAATATTTACTGAGTCTAGCAATTGTATTTTCTTTGAAACTGCCAATAGGGAGAAATCATTTTGTACTTTTGTACATTTGTACAATACTTTGTTGATCTGACAATAAAGTATTATCATCATCATATCACATTTTTCAGGAAAGACTTAGAATATGACATTGGAACATTGGATATCAGCCTACCCAGTTGTCATAAGAAAAGCCCAATTTTCCATTTCCATTAAGGAAAGGGTTTTTTTCTCTGATAGATCCATCCTTCCATTACCTATACTTGCTTATCATGAAGGGTGGTGGAGGGGGCCGGAGGCAATCCCAGCTGACATTGGGCTAGAGGCGGGGTACCCTCTGGACAGGTCGCCAGTTTATGACAGGGCTGACACATGAGCCCCCTTTCACACAGGCTGTTCAAGGCAGGACTATCGCGCTGTTATTCCGCCTCGCTGTTCTGTTGCTCAGCTGCTAAGGGGAGGTAATCATGGAGCCGAATCGCCGCCTGTGTGAGAGACAGCAAGGCGGAACTACACGCACACGAACACACTAGACACCAATCAGGTCTCGCCTCCTTCACAATATAAAGTCACTCACTAGGGCAGCATTACACCGACGTTGCTTGGTTCAGTGTAAAAGAATGTCGAGATGGTAACCCTGAATTTGCAAAACTCTTGCAAGACGGTTAAGGTTAGGCATTGACCTCGAGTGTTTAAGGTTAGAATAGGTTGTCAGGAAGCGAGTCTCACAAGAGTTTTCGGAGTGTTGCAGAATCTCTGTGTAAAAAAGGGATAGGGAGAAGGACAACCATTCACACGCAATTTAGAGGTGCCAATTCTGCCAAAACTATGTCTTTGGACTGGGAAAAGGAAGCCTGAGTACCATAACAACACTGTAATGTACATAATAATAAAGGTCATTACTGGGTTTGTCTTGTGGTGCACCCAAAACATTTTTTTTCTGGCAGAAAAAGCCACCAAAATGTAGTAATGGAGTAAATAACCTCACTTTGTACATTTAAGAAGACAGTTAAATAGACAGATAGCTAATGCAACGCTGACTTGATAGAAAAACTACTTTTTTTCCAAGTTTCTACAGTCTATAATATGACATTCTGCAGTCACCATTGAAGCCACTACAGAGGCTTAAGGCTAAGACGCTGTTTCCACAAATATGTCCGTTTTATCGTCCAAACAAACCATCCCCATAACAGCTGTAGTTTTATTATACTATCATAATATTTCCTGACACAAAAAGTGGGATTTCATTTTTTATTATTTTTTTTAAGTTAATGTCATATTAGGTTTACTAATGCATTACCATATTGTATGCCACAGTCCATTAAATTGAATACATTTATCCAATTAATTCAATTATTAAATTAATTAATCATGTAAGAGCAGTGACTTTTTTCCCCCAAGATCTTCTGTTTTGATGTAGAAACACATCAGGAATCTGTGTTGTGGTTTTACCATTACTGTATCCATCTATTTGATGCAAATGAGGGGCAACTTGCTTTGTACTCAGGTGTGTTTCATAATACAAAACCTGTCATGGAACCCAGACAAGAAGGAAAAAGAGAGACAGTGATATGTTTTTCACGATTTCCTCCAAAATAACGAAATTGAATTCCAAAGAAAACACACAATGCCATTCTATTTACAGACCAATCAAACCAAATACATTTGAATACATTTGGAAACATGGGGCACACTTGACTCATGTGACAAGTGATGAGTCTTTATTGGAGGCTTTTTCAAGTGTCAGGACAAATAATTTGAGCACAGCCCAACCATATTTAAATGTACACCATATGCTGACCAGACCGGGGGCAATCAGCATCTTAAAGCTCGCTAGATTGCACGGCATGCAAAAAAAACAAAAAAACAACATAAAAACAAAACCCAGAGATGCTGAGCTGATGTTGACATGTAGAGAAAATTAATGAATGAAAGATCTTTTCAGGGGAAATCAGCTGTGTACAAAATGCATCGGTGGAAGACAGACAGGAGGCTCAACTGTATGGAAAAGTAATCAGTCAGATTGTTGAGGGATTATGCTGATGGCAGGAAAAGTGGTATTTATCAACGGCACCATCACAAACACATGCATGTCCACAACACACACACACACGCACACGCGCACACACACAAAACTGCTTCTTATCAGAGTGATTCAACGTTACTTTTATTGTCTGACTATTTATTCCAGAGACCAGAGAATGAGTGTACAGAAGTGCATGTGTGTGTGCTTTTCTCCCTTTGCTATGTGTGAGTGTGTATAAGGGGAGGAGGGAGGGAGAGAGGATGGGGAGGGTTTTTGCTGCAGAGGGAGAGTGGAAGGCGATAAAGACTCTGTGAGTGGCAAGTGTACATGGATAGCTTCACATCAACTGCCAATATGTTGTGAGGCGGCGGTAACAGGCGAGGGTCTCAGGGGAGGGCTGCGGCAGAGCAGGCCAGCAGCAGACGGAGAGGAAAACAATTTCTGGTGCCAATAACCCCGAGCGGCACAGATGAAAAATGTTTTAATATTTGCAGCTGCTTTATGGCAGTCGGGGTGACAGTGATGGAGTCAATGTCAGCTTTTTCCTTTTAAATGTCATGCTCTGTCTCAGGCTGTCAGCGCGCCTTTGTGTGTATGTGTGTGTTTGTGTGTGTGTGTGTCTGTGTGTGTTCGGAATTGATCTTTTCCTCTTGTAAAGTGCCCAAATGTGAGAGCGCCCCACCCCTATTCCCTTCACCATTTTACCCCTTAAACCACCCCTTTGTGCCTGTGTTACCCCCCCCCCCCCCCCTCCTCCTCCCTCCTCCCCCCTCCATCCTCTAGTTGTCCATAAAGACAGTGCGCTCAGCTGTCAGATGAAACTCCCCAAACCTGGCAGCCGTCATTTAGATAATCACTTCCTCCTCTTTGCATTTTATTTGGATTTGATTATTTTTCATCAGAGGCAAGATGGGAACCATAAATTACAGTGTGTCCCCTATGCCTTTGCTGAATTCAAACATGCAGCCAGAATCATAGAATCACCAAATGGAGAGAAATGTAACAAGATCTTAAGTTTCGGACACAACACACGGAGACACTGCACACAATATAATTTCAAAGAAAATCAATAGATAGATTGCTATTATAAATATGCAAACCAGTTGGAAAAAAGAGGCAAGAGTGAGCAAATCGTAGTTGTTAAAAAAGCACATTAATAACAAAATATATGTCATAACAACAACAATAATAAAAACAATAATATTAATAATATATTGATAAATGATTAAACATATGAGTTATCATAATTCTTATGTCAGTATTCTGTTGACTGACTATTAGGTAATATATGGATAGATCGATGTAATGTGTTTGGTTCATGGCTTTGCATTCACTGGCCAAATTATTCATCCTGTCTGCATCATCATTGGCTATGAGTAAACACGTTTCGTGCCATATTCTCAGATTTTCCTATTCTCAATAGTCTGAATGACGACGTATGTGTCCGCACTGAACATTGTGTGTTTCAGCAACCTATACAACATCTGATTATCATGATCATGTGCTAAGGTTGCCTGTAAGATGCCTTAAAATGTCCAACACATAACGTCTTTATAATACTGACCTACCTTAATTGGCCTCTAAAAAAAACATCGCTACACATCATCTCGTGTCTTTTTTTACGAGAGGCCTAAGTGTTTGCTATTGTTCCCTGACCTGCGGTGGATCCTCCTGACCCAGACTTGCTCCCACTTAGAGGGTCAGAGGTTAGACCAGCTTCTATCAGCGAGGGCCTTTCTCTCTCTTTAAGTAATCCAGGTAGTGCCGCCGGGTCAATGAAGTCTTCTTTTGTGGCAAACAAGATTATTAGTATGTTGGCAGCAGCACGCTGTAGGAGATGTCTTCTTTCATATTCAAACAAGGGAAAACTGCCACTGTTTCTTCAAACCCAGAATTGCTTTTCTGGATGATATCTTAACATCATACATAAACTCAGACTTCCACTAACATAATGTAAGTTACATATCAGTCGCAACAAAATATTAAAGAAATGCGGCACAAGTGAGGAAGAGAAGCAGACGATTTTAACTCTTGATTCTAATCCAAGTCATTTAAACGTGTCTCTCGCCAGCTGCAGAACAAGCTATCTCTGTGTGTGTGTGCGTGTGTGTGTGTGTGTGTGTGTGTGTGTGTGTGTGCGTGGCATGTTTTCCTGCATGGAAAGCACTGTTTCAATTAAAGGTGTTTGATCCAGCAGCATGGCAGGACAGGCCTGGCAGGTTGGCTGGAGGGAGGCAGCCTTGCTTATTTGCCCCCCCCCGCTGGGCTTCTTAGTGGGGGACTGATGTGTAATCCAGGGCCAGGCTTGTGGGCCTGCACAGGATATCTCACCTATAATAGTAGCTTGTTCCCTGAGGCTGGACCCCTGTTGGAGGTGTGAGAGGGCCAGCAGCCAGGCAGGCATGGACTCCGGATGCCATCTTCTCTCTCTTTTTCCTGTGCATTCTGGGAAATAATGGGGATTAGGTGTACTGAAATATCATAACATTTTGTCCGCGTAAATTTGACCAAATAATAAATTGTAGAACAGAAGGTTAAACATAGAATTGATCATCTCTGTGCTGAAACACAAAATGAAACATGAATTTACTTAAGTGTTGAATTCATGTAGTTGTGTTCAGGTAAAAAAAAAACAAAAAAAAACAAACAGATTGAGCAACTAAGATCCAAAATTTAAGACATGCAATACAATAAAAAAAAAGAAGAAAAAAAATCACTTGTTACACAGCATTAAATGCAGTCGTCTTTAGGAAAGCAGTTTGAATAAACTGTGATACGGAATCGGAATTTTAGATATTCCAAAGCTTGTTAAAGCCAAACATTCTAATATTTAAAGTTAGCACACTTTTCAAGAACGCACAGATACTCCATCACGGCTTTTTCATCCTTGATCTTCAGCACCGACTCTAATATTTGTACCTCACAAGTACTAAAAAACAACGTTAAACTGTAAAGCATGATTCCAATCTAATATTTCAAATTGGAGGGTTTCATCAGTCCTCATTTGTTGTCATTAAAACAGATTCTCTCCGTTGGATCTTTTTGCTGCACTTTCATTTGGAACTCCTGGCTGGGTCTTCAGTGTGTCTCCACTGCGTGGCCTAATTAAACTGCTTAATCAGTTAACGACTCCAGCGAACACAGTTAAAGGGGAATTAAGCGCGAAGAGATTGAGGACAGGAGAGGTGGAAATGCTGAGGAGACGCTTCACCCGTCTCCAGTGTGAAATAAAACCGGGGATGGAGCTGAGCAGAGGAGGCCATTAAAAAGTGAGCAGAGGGTGCCGAACTGTTTGCTGCCGTTCTGCTGAGGACGAGCAAGCCAATCGGGATGCTTGTTTAAATGGGAAACGGGACGTCTTTGCAAAGAGGTGCATTAGAAGCACTTTGCTCTGTTAAGCAGAGGGGAGACCAGGGAAAACAGAGGGGGGAAAAACAACAGAAGTGAAATGCATCTTAGAGGAGCCGTACTCCTTCACTGCATCTTTATAGTTCTCAGGTGATTTCAGATCAGCTGCACTTAATAGACTTCACTGGTGAATTTACTATGGCGCCATTTTGGCATAAGAATAAATACAAAGCAGCTGTAATGTGTCATAATACTTTTTATTATTACTAGCTTTCCTTTGGATTTGATATCGCTCTGTAGATGCTGTCAACAAAAAAGAACTGGGAGCCATAAGAAGTAGCATTTCCTTTTGTTTCGTCCTCTCTGCTTCTCTTCTTTATCCTACTCACTCATCTCCGCTCTTCAACCTTCATATCCAGCGCTCCACCTACTGTCCTCTCTAGGCTTCACCTCTGTCTCTTATTTTTCTCTTCTCTAATTTCTCTAAAATGTCTTGCCCCCGCTCTCCTTCCTCATTTGTTCTCTCTGGTTCTCCCTTCTGACCTACTTCTCCTTTTTTCTTATTGACTGAATCTGAATATCCATCATCCAGATGTGAGGACTGGGACCTTGCAGACTTCTGATGCGGGGACAATCTTTGCCATGGATATGATCATTGCCAAGACCCATGTAAACAACGTTTCAAAACATTCTGAACTCAACTCCATCTGCAGACTGTGCGATGTGGTTCAAAGGACAGGAAAAGGGTAGCAAGTGGAGCTAGAATTATCCAAACATAAATGTGTCTAACATATTGGTAGTTTGCTACACATTATTAAAACTGTGTTAACTTTCATATGGCCATGTATTATCAGTAATCTCCTGCATTATCTCCTGGATTACGTTTGTTTTACGCAATATATCACCGAGACCAGCAAAGTGTCGGTGATATAACAAAAACAAACGTAATCTGGGACTTGGACTTCAGTCCGCCGAAGTCTGTGTGTGGAGGGGGTCAAGCTTCATAGGGTGGTGGTAGTCTAGTGGTTTAGTGGTCTAGTAGTCAGGCTTTCATAGAACAGCAGAAGGTTGTGAGTTCAATACATTCAGACTGCCACCATTGAGCAAGGCACTTTAAACCTGAGTTGCTCCAGAGGACTGTCCCTGTAGTTAGTTCACTGTGAGTTGCTCTGGATAAGAGCATCTGCTAAATAACCTATAATGAGGGACTACACTTAATTGATAATGCAGTTCAGTTGTAGATTGGGCAGCCCTTACATGTGTCTCAAAAGGGAGGGGGGAGGAGCTTGCATCAAACAAATATATACTTCAATAAGAATCTGTTTTGTGATGGTAAGTTGATCCAATTTTACACTTAAAAAAGCAGCCAGCATGAGCATCAAATCATAAAATGATTACATGATTTCAATAATGTAGGTTGGGGAAACTACCTGCAGAAACAGGAATAACAGCACTAACAGCGACTTTTACTTTGACGTACTTTATGTATAAAATAAATATTAGGCGTGTGTTTAGTCTGAATTATGAATCATGAAAACATTCTTGTTCTTCTTTCTTCTTTGTCAGCCAAAAGACTCTTCTTCTTATTTCACATTCCAAGTGCATCTTGGCTTATTCAGGAAAATCAAGGTCCAAGTATTTGTGCTGCGTAGTTATTATGGCTTCTATAATAACAGCCTAAAAAAAAATCAGAGCATACTGCAACATGTCAAAGACAAATTATAGCTTTTATTAGGGACATTTGTTCATTGCTCATTTCCATCCTGTTCTTTCAGTAATAAACCTAAAGTGTAATCCTCTAGAAGAGTCACATTCCGTGATGATCTGGTGGTGCAATAGATCTATAATTGGTATTGGAGTATAAGATTTGTTCTTTTACTTTTAAATTGTTACTTAATTGTTCCCACATACTTTTTTACACATAACGTGTCTGTTTACATGAAAACAAGTTGTATAAAGTGTTTTGTGACTCAAAACACCAAATCCACTAAAAGTGCTGATGAAGTGATGTCACTCAGCCTCGGTTAGGGGCGAGCCTACACGTTTTTAAAAGTTTCAAAAAATTGCCGGGTGTGGCATTAGAAAGAAGTGAGCTTACCCGCTCCCTGTTTAGCTACAGGCCACATTAGCTGCTTCTGGCAAAACACACAAATCCGACTAAACTGTCGGTAAAGAAGTCGCATTGGTAATAATGTAGGGTTTGACAAGAAAGTAAGTAAGTAAGTAATGCATGTAATAAAAAGTAGACCTCTGGTTCTGCTGCATCAATTTTGATTGATGGAAGAGAGGCAAGTGAAGGAAGCGAGGAGCTAAATGAAAAGCACTGCAGTGGACTCTCTAGAAGTCCGCAGAAAGTACACTTCACACCACTTGTTGATTTTATGAATTGTGGAATTGGAGAAATCAGACCTTCTTGCAACTAATTTCTACTCTTCCCCCTTTCCTTCCTCCATCCCTCATCTTCCTCATCCTTCCCTATCCTCGACTCTTCTCTATTATTGTTCTCTTCTTTGCACCACACCCACATTCCCTCTTCTCTCTTCTCGCCCCGCGCTCCACATGCCTCAACTCTCC
>CALSBV010010642.1:420924-439210 GCA_943590825.1 Bovichtus diacanthus
ACACACACACACACACACACACACACACACACACACACACACACACACACACACACACACACACACACACACACGTACACAATCCAACATTCTCTCTCCCACATCAGTGAGGAACAGAGACAGCCCAGAGCTTCCTGTCATTTCATCACACTGTGCAGGTCCGGCCATGCGCGTGTATGTGTGTGTGTGTGTGTGTGCGCGTGTGTGTGTGTGTGTGTGTGTGTGTGTGTGTGTGCGAGAGAGAGCGAGAAAGAGAATGAAGGAGGGAGAACATAGGTTGCCACTAAACAGCAAGTCTGCTGTCACTGTGGACTTGAAACTTCAGGTACCACCAAAAGATTTAGAGAAATTTCTCCTTTGTGAAATCCGTTAAAACATCACAGTGGTACCGGAAACTGTTGCAAACACAGACATCAGTGGCCGCGCCCCCTAACTCACATTTCTCTGGTTTGATGCTGTCTATGAATTCATCTTCATAACAATCAGGCTTTGTAAAAGTGCTCGGAAAATTACTGCATTAAGTAATTTCCGGCAAAAAGCCTTTTTGTGCCACTACCATTTCTACTCATTACCACCAGACCCAGTGTATTCTAATGGAAAACCCAATTAGCTTGTACGGGGGAAGAATGCTAATGGGAATCACAAAATTCTTAAGTGCTTAACGGCGTGCATTTATGTGGTGGTTGGCTGCACAATTCATTTGGCAACCATCAAGGAGTAATTTGAGAATAGGTAAGAAAGACTGTAGGCTGATTAGAGAAAATGTAACAGTTTATTGGCTCTGAATTCCTGTAATTGTGGAAACCCTTCAGTTTCATGGATTTATTTGGAGCTTTTTGTAAAGCCTCTGCATTTAACGAAATAGAGATTGAAAACAATACATGAAACCATGACGATAGATTTGGCTACAGAAGTGTGTAAGGTAAAATAAATATTACATATTGAGTGGGTCAAATTCTGTTGAGGGCAGCATTATGTGGAAAAGAAGGCGGTCGGATTCATTATAATTGAAATATAAGTGGAAAATCATGGTGAAACATTCACCCATTTCGAATGGTATCAGCCTGTTAGGCGCTATCAATGGTTATCGCTGCACCTACTATGTTGTAAAAATGCAAGTGAAATGTAACATTTGGAACAAAAACAAAATAACTTATTGAGCTTTAGACAACACATCTACTTGTGAACATTGTGTGAACACAAAGACAACAACATGTTGTTGGTTTCACGTGGGACACAAGCCCTGGTCTCTGGTGTGGAAGTCCTTTGTTTTGTTTCCCATCCACAGACCCAGACCTCCACCCTGTATGGAGTTTCTTGCTGGAGTTAATAGGCTGATAACATAACTCGCAGCTGTAAAAAGAAGGCAAACAACAGCATTCTGACTGGTAAATGCACAAATAACAGCCATAAGTGGCTCAGGAGGAGGAGGTTGTCCACCAGTTGGAGGGTCAGAGGTTTGACCCCAGCCTCTGCAGTCAGCTTGTCAAAGTGTCCTTGGGCAAGATACTGAAACCAATATTGCTCCTGATGGACAGTGTGTGAATGGTTATCATTGATGATGTGTGGCACCTTGTCCGGTAGCGTCTGACTCTGTGTGAAGGTGTGTGATTGCTGATGTGTTGTAAAGCGCTTTGAGTGATCGCAAAGATTGGAAAAGCGCTTTATAAATGCAGAACATTTACCATAACATTAAGTGTTCTCTCTATTGGGTGCTGATGAAGTCATGATGTGTAGTTTAGAGGGCACATCTGTGTATATATATATATTAACTCAGAACTTACAAGTAGTATCAAGTCAATAATAGTCGAATAACACATTTAATTGCATTCAAGACACTGTTGTACCCCAAACCCTACATACATAAACCAGCCTGACACTTTAACGTCGCCCTCTCTCTCCCCTCATTATCCTTGCCAGCTGGGCAAGCATCAGAAGTGACCTGCTTCCCGCCTGCACTGGTTGCCACGGTAGCAGCTTTACAGCAACAAAGGGAGATGGAGGATGGGGGAAGAGGGTAACACAGGCACGAGAAGACAATGGCCTCTGTTTCCCATCATCTCCCCTTGTCAAGTAAACTTTAGCCTGGGGAAAGGTTAATGTGGAGGGATGTAGAGACGAAGGGAGCGACAGTGTGTTGACACGTGCCAATAAATCAGATTTTTAATTATCGGACATATGACAAGAAGCATGCGACGGCCCTCCCCTCGTCTGTCGCTCAGTTTGTTCTGTCTCAATATTCTTCCATCAATCATCTGTGTGACTCTCCCATCCCATTAACCCTGTAAGCTGTCCATCCCACTCTGTCCTTTCCTTTCCTTTCCCTTTCTTTCCTATTCTCTTTCCTCTCTCCTCCTGGCTCTTTTCTTGTTTTCTGCCTTGTCCCCCCCCCCGTCTCCCCCACCATACGTACATCCAGAAGCTTTCTGTCAGCTATACTGGAAGTGAACAGAGCGTTACCCTACAAGGCTGACGCCAGCTACCTTGCATTGTGCTAATAACAGTGGAGCAACTAGGAATGCATACATGTCATGTACCAGGCTGCTGTGCTGTCAGCTCACAGCCCCAGCAGTAGACAGACAAGAGCAAGAGAACAAGACGGCGCTAATTCTCCTTCACTGTCAGACACATTCGAAGACAAGTGGACGGACAAGGCTGTTTTTGGCAAATGAGGCAGATGATATTTGTTTCAGAAGAGAGGAGGTGTATGCATGGTCAGCGAGGTGCTTTAAAGTCATAACCTGCAACGTTTATATTTATGGATAGCGTTGGAATAAAGAGAAACTAATTAGGTGCTTAGCATGAGCACAGAAAAGGGGAGATAAAGAAACACCACCCAACAGAAACTCAGACGTCACATTAATTTTGCTGTTTTGAGACAAGTCTCCTGTAATGAAAGTCAAGTCTCAAGTTTGGTCAGGTCTTTCGACATGATTCTAAATCAAGTTTCAAGTCATTCAAGACAAGTCCATGTCAATTTGTGAATCATTTTGAGTCCAAGATGAAGTCCATATCAAGTCATTCTCAAGTGTTTCTATAAAAGTGCAAGTCAAGTTTGAAGTAATTTAAGAGTCCATCTGTTTCCGTCTCTTCCTGTCCTTCTGCATCTTCCTCTGTTACGTCAATCACCTGCATGTCCTCCCTCACCACATCTACACACCTCCTCTTTGGCCTGCCTCTGTATCTCTTGCTCGACAGCTCCTCTGTCATCCACTTTGAATACCTCCAGTAATCACATGCTACATGCATTATAAAGGGCGTTTTCACTTGAAGTACAGTATCACCAGTAATAACATGCATTCACTGTTTCCTGCTCTCCTCCACTCATTATGGCTTGTACAAACACCATGTGGATAGGTGTTTTCCCTCTCTTTCTGTCGTCCTAACTTACAAGCTGTAGATCACCCTTAGGAAGTTTGAAACCACCTCCCTTTTGTGTCTCTCCTCCTCCACCACCCCTATCTGTCTGTCTGTCTATCTGTCTGTCTGTCTGTCCCAAGGAATAGGAAAGATCAGTGGGCCTGCTGATTTATGAGTGCATAGCTCTTTAATTCTCCACTATACTAGGCTGGGTTGGGTTAGTGTGTGCGGATTGTGGGATATCAAAGGGTGGAGCGACATGTGTTGTGTGGTAGGGACTTGTAGTTGGATGGGTAAACTCACATGCATACACAGAAAAAGTGCTGGTCTTGATGTCATTTTACTTGTTTCAATACACACAATTGTTTTCAGAGAAATATTTTTACACATGTGCACTTTTTAAGCTTTTTATTTTTATTTCAGCAAAATGCAACACCTTTTTTTAAATTAAATAATTTAATTTAGAATTTTTTGTTATATGTTGTGATTTTTATAAATTATTATATTTATTTACAATAATAAATTGTGCATGATCAAATATTTCCGCAAAATAACAAACATAAAAGTTATACAACCCCAAGAAAAAAAAAATGTTCCAAGATGTTTTGCCTCTAAAACAAAATGTTGATAGAAATTCGTATTGACATTTTTATGTAGTGTGGAGGCAATTACGTACGATATGAATGTCTCCAAAACAAGCTCTTGACAAAACAGAGAATCAATTCCACTGTTTTTATAAGAAAGAGAAGTGTGTGCTTTAAGCTCTGTTTTGATCTGCACTTCGCAGTTAAAACACTTTCTTCAGTTTCAAAGCACTCAAAACACAAAAACAGAAAGCCAATGGATACGGTGTCATCTAAATGTTATCTATGAAACAAATGAGTGAGTGGATCACTGAGAGATAAACGTGATGCCAAGCTGCATCTGCCCAAATGTACTGTGTGCACCAAGCTGTGGTCTACGACCTTGAATCAGGTCTGTAATGTGCTGCCCTGCCATCACTAAATGTGATGGCATACTTGAGAAAGGGCTAATTTTCCACAATTGACTAGTGAACCTTTTTGGTTCAACGGAATTACAGCCCGATTAATCAGCCAGGATTAGCATTTAGCAAGGCCTCGTGGAATGGCGGCCTTGATGTAGGTCTCTTATTTATTTATATACTTCCACCCTCCACCTTTTCTTATGCATTAAGCTGCCAGTCTCGTCAGGCTGACAGGGTCAGCGCCACCGTTCATTATGGGACCTGGGGAAGACACGAGGGCTAAAACCTCGCTGGAAGCCTCACTGTTTATGCTCAGCCTCCTTGTACTGTGTCAATCATGAGTTTTTCTCTCAGTTCTGAAAATCTAAACAAAACAGCTGAAACACATACACGTAAATGGTAATGTGTATTAATGAACAAATCCTTTCTGGTAAGATTTGACCAGCATGGGTTAATGTAGATGGATTTGCATAGAAGCTGTCACTAAACTAAGCTAAAATAAAATGTAATAAGTAATAGAAAATAAAAATAATTATTTTGTATAATACGAATACTTGAAATGACTTGTGTTTACGTTTTCCTGAAAAGTGACCTCTTCTGGCCATGAGAGTAATTACTGCCCTTTCCAAGTAGTATTGAGGAAGTATCTTCACATTGGTAAACCACAAAATGTAAGTCTGAGGGCTCAGTAAAGCCTGTTACTCTAAGACGGGAACCCAAAGTTCAAACCCCAGCTTTAACCAGTAGTTTCTTTTAATCTAAAACAGGTCCAAGCCAAAGAGATTTAGATGTGTTACTTTTGGAAGGATACAGGCTCGCTGTTTCCCACTGTTTACAGTCTTTGTGCTAAGATAACCAGGCCACTGACAATAGCTCCATAGCATACAGTCACGAGAGGGACATTCTCTTTTAACTCTCGCCAAGAAAGCAAATAGGCATATTTAGCCAAATTGTCAAACTATTCCTTCAACAATACCCACGATCTTATATAAGCTTAACCAAGCAGTTTTTGTTATCTGCTTAACCCGACACGTAGTTGGTTACGTGGACTTTTTTTTGTTTAGCTATGATCTGGTACAAATAAAAGACAATGATTCAATGTGACATCATGTCCAGAAATAATTAACAGCTGCAAAGAAATCAGCAGTCATCATTCAAGCAGAAAGCCACTAGCACTGTAGCAGAGGCGCAGTTCCATTTTCTCTTGCAACGGCATCCTCAATTTTATTAACAATGTTCACAGCGAGTCGCTAACTTCTGCTTGGCTTTGGTTGGAAGGTAGTGCATACATTGGGTTTATCAGGGCTTTTTGCTGAAATCTGCTTCCTGGTGTGTCTGGAAATGACGGATGACATCAGGTGAGACTTAATCAAAGCAATAAAGGGGTGCGCCATAAAAACTAAAACAATGAAGTTGCTATGAAGCTCCACAGAGCTGATGGGGAGCAGCGCAGTCAGGTGGGTTGTCACTACCATATCACATTACAAGTAGTCATCTCACTAATTTTGAACATAAAAAAATTTATCAAAACATGTTTAAACAAAAATATTTCCTGGAATCCATTGCACTTTAGAGATGATGTTGTACATCATCATCATCAAACTGCCTTAGGTTGCAGATGTCTTCTGTCTGTCTGTGAGTCTGCTTCCATGTCACTTTTACTGTCTTTCTCTTTCCTCTTTTACTCACTCCTCCACAGCTCTTGGTGCAGCGCTGTAATAGTGGCGCTCGGCCCTGGGTGGCGATGCAGTGTTGTCTCCCAGGACTTGCGCAGACCTGGAAATATGGCTGCCAGGAGAGGAGGTGGCAGATGGCTGACAAGGCATTTTTACCCATAACGCCCCAGTAAAACTTTAACTCCCAAGATTTAGTGCTAGCGCTCTGCACTTAGCAAGCTGCAGCCGCTGGCATATTTTTTCAAAAGTCCCAAACTGATGGTTTTGCAAGCCACGCATAAACATGCTTTATTGATTGCGCTGTTAAAAGATTCAAAGGGTCAGTATCATTTAGCAAAAGACAGTTGTAGAGGACAAATAAAAGCTAAAAATTGCTCAAACGTTGTGGCAGGCGTCATTGATTTTTAGAGGAAAACACAGAATACTGAATTAAATTATTCATCATGTCATAATATTGACTGATGATGATGGTAGACAATAATTTAGAAATTTAAAGGTTCCTAGGCAACAATGGCAATTAAGGCATTTAATTCACCCAGTTGCAATCTCTAAAGGCCCGGCTACAGTCATATCTCTTAATTTGTCCTGGAAAAGAGCACCATGAAAGTCATGCCCACTTGCAAAATTGTCCAAAGACAAAGCTTTATGCTCATAAACCATGCAGAGATGTGGGTACTTTGTAAATAAAATTTAATGTTAAACTGACCAGTGAGAAAAAAAGATTTTGTCATATTTTATCCATCCCATAGCCCCCGCCCCCCCAAGGCTATTGTATATGAAAGCATCACAATGTAGACTACATTACTGGTGCAGGGTTATGCATTGTGTGCTGACTGTAGGGTGTTTGAAGGGCTAATTGGACCCTGGGTGCATGTGAGGATGGCAGGATGACTGGAAAAGCTTCAAAGTGCCATAGATGCACAAGAGAAACAGAGACAGAAAGGGAGAGAGAGAGAGAGAGAGAGAGGAGAGAGAGAGGAGAGAGAGAGAGCGAGAGAGAGCGAGAGAGAGCGAGAGAGAGACAGAGAGAGAGAGAGAGACAGAAAGAGAGAGAGACAGAGAGAGAGAGAGACAGAGAGAGAGACAGAGAGACAGAGAGAGGGAGAGAGAAAGAGAGGGAGAGAGAGACAGAGAGAGAGAAAGAGAGATAGAGAGAGAGAGAGATAGAGAGAGAGAGAGAGAGAGAGAGAGAGGGAGAGACAGAGATAGAGGGGGAGAGACAGAGATAGAGGGGGAGAGACAGAGAGGGAAAGACAGATAGAGAGAGACAGAGAGGGAAAGACAGAGGGACCATGCAGGACTGAGCCGACCAAGCCGTATGGTGGTACTGAACGAGGTGGCGTTATAGGACTCAGGTGAGACATACACACATCTGTGCCCACCAGCCAGCCTTGTGTGGCCTGTGCGTGAGTATGTTGGTGCCTGTGCACAGTAATGTGCATATCCCTACACGTGCACATGCTGGCTATATAGATATATTTGTTTTACAGCACACATCTGTCAGTGTCTCTACCTGGGACCTGTAAAAGGGCGGAACAGGGTAGCAGTCGTAACCCAGAGGAGCAGACTGAGATAAAGAAATTCCCTGCCTGACTCCTAACACATCTCCTTCTCAATGTAGATTCTTCTTTTACTGTATGAAAAGTCAATTAAATCAAAAAGAGAAGAGAGCAAAAACAGCAAGTGACAACATAGACTACTGTGCTGGCTAATGCGGGAGAGGTAGCAGCAAAGATAACAATAGCAGCAGCAGAAGTTGTTAATAGCAGGAATGAGCAGGGATGGGACTACTACTTGAATATTGTACTTAGGTAAAAGTACTGTGACTTTAACGACAAATACTCATATTTGCGTAAAAAATGCAATACTCTGTTACTGAATTACATTTTTATAAAGGGAAGTAAAGAAAAAACGTTATATGATATATGACACTTATGTTAAGTTAAAATACACTGTAAGGCTACAACATAAAATTGCGTTAAATGTCATTATACACTAGTGGAACAACATCATGTCACAGAGCCCTGATGTCCAAACCAACAATAATTGGCTAAAACTGTGCAGTCTGTGCATACAACTATCATTATAAATAGTGTATACAACAACCACATTTTTCCATTGTTGCCTTACCAGAAAAGTGATAAAACTCAGACAATTAAACAAAAATGACAATAAATGAAAAGAGTTATGGACACCACAGCGTGTGCAACAAGCAATATTAACACTAGAACCGCCAAGAGGGTCATTTTCACCCCCCTGCATTGTCAAATACATGTAACTCTGTTCAAATAAAAACCTTGCATCTCTCACTTCATGACTTTTCATGTCTTTCTATTTTCTATTCTGGTGAAGGCAGAGGGACCACACACCTCGCCCATACAAACGCTGTGACAGGACAGGTGAGATGGGCGAAAGACATCCTTCTACTTAGACCTGTCCCATTTAGCAGTTTCTAGCTACCTTACTGCATTATTTAAATGTGTTAATTATTTTGTTGTTGTTTGTAGCCCACAGTATATTGAATGATCAACTTTTCGATCTGTAATTGTAAGGCAATTGCAGAATGAATAAGCCCAATAAACTGAATTTTAAATAGTTATTGTCTATTTATAAGTCTATTATCTAAGAAATAGATGAAAATTAACACCTTAACTTTATCATTCACAAATTACATCTCTGCGAGTGCTGACGCCTCCCCCTGCAGCGGTTTTAGGGGTGGTGGAATGTTGGTGGTTCTAGTGTTAAGCTACAAACATTAAAGAGCCAGGCATTTGTTATAGAAGCAACATTAGAATAAAACATCACCAGAGTAACAACATGGAGATGTATAAACACCAACCCCCCTGCTTGGACCACACCCATCCTCTAACTCAACCTTTAATTTGGACTCAACTGCTCACCTTTAAGGTTTCATGGCGGTTGTGATGCTATCACAGGTTGTGATGCTTCCGTCTACAGTAGGAGTCTACAGAAGCACATTTCAAGCACATTTCGCCAGGATGACAAACACACAGACTGACTGGTAGTCAACATTCATTTTTAACCATAATTGAGATCATGGTTAAGGAAGGAAGGTGCACCAGTAGAAAGAGCAACAAACTGTAGACTAAGAAAAGGCCCACACTAGCAGCAGTTGTACTTTCCGATGCCTCCATCTCAGCACACCTTCACCCATTCATCCACCAACAGAGAGCAATGGGGCCGGCCTGCTGCCCCCAAACGGCATCCCGGATACAACGCTTTATCTCCACACATGAAAAATATGAATTCTCGAATCTTATCTCAGGCACACGTTATAAAGAGCATTCATCATGAAGCACATTAACTATTTATCATGTCAGAGGGAATAGATGGTGCAGGCACGATCCCATTTACCTGTTACGTGGTCAGTGCAAGGCATGTTGTATTGTTCACATCTTAAATATAAAAAAAAAATAGATTAAGAATCTCATCCATTTTTTCACATCACAACCCTTTCCCCCTTTTTTTTTTTGCCATCTTGGATCTGAAATTAACTTGCACTCCACAGCCTATGACTTAATAGGATAAAAATATAAAGAAATATAAAAAAGACCTCCTTGGGGATCAGGGAGATTTACAATATGTATTAAGTGAGTGTGAAGCTGTGATGTGCAGACTGATAAATGTGCAGGAATTACTCAATTCTTTCTCTTTTAATAATTCTGTCATCTGTACTTGCCATTTGACCATTACACTATTGAAGTAATTTTTTGTAGAAACAGGTAATATCATCAGTCATTATAATCATTTAATACATCTCTTTCCCCTCCATCCTCTTACTTTTGGTTCCTCAGCTGCTGGCAAATCCTGTATCTAGTACTTCCTCGTGGAAATACATTTCATGGGCGGGCCGTGAAATTGGGCTGCTTGCCATGTACTGTACAACTATATGGGTCAGATATGGGTGTTATAGGACTGTGTACAAAGCTTGTGGGGAGTTTTACAAATCAGCTGTGTGTTTGTCATTAATTCAATTTGTCTAGATGTTTCTGCCTTTGATTCATTGGTTTGTATACTATACAGAGTTTACAATGAACTGTCAGCCCCCACCATTTCAAAAGAGCGATCATAAACCGCTAAAACATCTATTAATTCCAAAAACAAGCCAGTGAAATCCAATTTTTTGCCTTTCTGCATCTGCAATGTTTTATATTGTTTTAAGATGTGTTCTGTTTTGCAAACCATATAATAAGAATCTAGATTAGACTACATAATCTTATTTTTATGTATGTATTAATAAAGTGTTGGCTAGCTTTCAATAGCGTAGCTAACAAAGTGTGTCTACTTGTGCTGTAAAAAAGTAATCAGTGATGTAGTTCACATCACACTGTCCTTAAAAATGAGTAAAGCTCTACAGCAAACAGAAAACTTGCTATTCATTCATCTCTATTTAGTTTTGACCAAGCAGTACCTTATCACCTCAAATGAAATTAATCCAAAAAGTCATGTTATAAGAGCAACATATTGAATAGAAATTTGTAGTACGCTAATTTCCCTCCAAAATGTGAGTTTCTTTCTCACTTCTGCTTTACAGTTGTACCATCACATAATTTCCAAAAGGCTTCCACTAACTGTTGTTCGTCTGTCTGTTGGAGAAATATCAGGTTATGACAATAGTGCAGCTAAATGCCACTGTAGTAAAACAGACAACAAGTAAGTAAGGACAGGATGGGTGTTAAATGTGGCTGCTGCAAGGATTTGTGGGACGGCATCTCCTTTCCTTTCACAAAGGATGGTCCAGTGTACCCTATGCTAATGGAGAAAAGAAAGGAATCATTGAAGTGCCTTTCCTTAGCATTAGAGAATTCGACTGGCTCTTATCATGGCTGCCATTTATTTATGTTGAATACGTAGGATTGTTGCGTAACATAATTTAAAATGACGGCAGTTTTGGTTTTGACACGGGACACTAACGACGATCCCCTGAGTCTGTTGGACTCATGCGTCCAAACTGGAACTTTCTCGCTCTTCATACTTAGTCTGTTGCTCTGATAATGATGCGGATGGGTTTTCATTGTACTTTTTTGAAAGCCTGAGAAGGCTCTTAAGTTGTATATTAACAGCGATCTTACAAAACGTCGGTATTAGATGCCCTGGGAACGCGAACGCAGTGAGATCTCACAAATGTGGCACTTTCCTGGAAAACCATGGCCTTCAGCTGGTGTAGGGGAGAAAAAGAAAGAGATTGCCTGACTTTCAAAAGGTGACGGATGCTCTAAAAGATTTTTCCATAAACAGAACTTTTTCAGCTGAGGAACCCCCACCAAAAAACCCTGGGGATGCTACATCTGTCATTCCACGACTGTGATTACTGTGCTGAGAAATTTTTGCGTTTGATAGGAGTCAGTGTAGGAGACTTTACAGTAGCTTATGTGTGATATAGTACAGTGTAAACATAAATATTACAGGCTACGCTGAGAAATATTAATGCATTTCAAAAGGAAAAAAGTGAGAAACTTCATTTCTTTCATTTAGTGTAAAGGTTAATACACAATGTCAATTAAAATGCATTAAGACCTGAGTTGATTTAATTTGATTCCGGTGCATTTTCACCTTTACTTCGCACAAAAGTATTTTCAAATCAACACACATAAAAACAGACTGTAAACCCGGATCAGTAAAGTACAGCCTATATTTAATGTGGAGCATCAAATTAATATTGCAACATTATGTTTATTTTAACATATTTCTGCGTGTATTTAGGGCACTGTGTGTAAGTTGTCCCAAAGAAGGGGTGTTTGAATAGAGGCGTATGGACGTCAAAAAAGGTTAACTCTGACCTGGGTCTCCTTTGTGCCCCTATTTCTTTCCAAATGTTTTCCTCCCCAAACTTTTACAAGGAAGTTGTGATCAGCTGAGAATCGCGCCTACACTGAGGGGGTAATACCCGCAGTGGAAAGCGATAGATTAAAACACCGGGTACCAAAAGTGAGTCAAGCCAATCAAGGCCGTACCGTGTATCGGAAACATGGCATAAACTACTCCGTAAGCGAAAACGACTATTTCGACCACAGCTAGCAGATTATCGGACTAGCTTGGCTTTCCTTGTTGTTCATGTGACTATCATCTCGCAGATCCTATAGGTCCCTCGAGAGTATCCATCACAACTGCCTCCCGACAGCTTCTGGGCAGTATAATAATGTAGCTCTAGAAAAAGAAATTGCTCGGGAACATGATCCATGCAGCAATTACATTTCCTCCGAAAAAGATCGAAAGAGTATGTACGTTCTAGGGACACTTTTCTCATTCTATGACTACTCGTGATTTTTTGAGAAATACTTTTGGGAAATGAACATAAATCAATAATCAATGGTTTGACAGTGATAGTGATCTGTTCAGTTTAATGGGTGTTTTACTGAATTTAAGTAAATAACATTCACTGTATGTCGTGGAATACACAACTGGGACAGGTGGCTACTGACTCCAGCAGAAGGGATAATGGTGTGGTGTACAAAGAAAAAACAGTATGCTTACACCTCCTTAAAGATGTTGAAGAAATGTGCAAAGTTAATCCCCCCCCCCCCTTTGATTTGATTGTGCTCGCTAAATACAAGGGGACTTAATCAAGCTTAAAAATAACAAACAAACAAACAAATAAAAGAGAGGTCCTGGGAGAACTCATTAGGAGCCTTGTCAAACTCCAAGAGACTACATAATTACTTTACCAAAATAAAAATGCAAAGCTTTTTCATTTGTATTTTCTTTTCTTTCTGAATTACTGCCGAACTAAGGTCATTGAAACTTTCACTTTTATTCCTTTGAAAAGTTTGATTGAGCAGGGCGAAGCTAGTGTGTGAGGATCCTCGTCGATGCTGTGGACCGTTCATCTCGAAGCCTCTATTTTGCCTCGCTATCTCGAACCGACGAGCACACACCCCTGCTTATTCTGACAGCGTCCATCAATGGGAAAAGGTAGAGGGGGTAATGAAAAACACACATACTTCCTTCCCTTCTTTAAAAGACGGGAAACCAGGCCCCATTGACAAGGAAATTAAACAAGTTGGGCAAATTTCTATAAATAAATCTTTTTTTTTTTTTGTCATTTTAATTACTGGATCAACAGCGGTTCAGATGAACGGCCCGGCCATCAATCTTTAATTAATGTCACGCTTTGCGGATAGCAGCGATGCTGTGCCTGATTGAAAAATAAGCCCAATGATATTTCTATTAGGGTTTGTTTTATTAATAACGCGTCAGGGCTTTAAAAACATGTCTCAGACATAGCCAATCACAGGCGGACGTTAGACATATTTTACATTTACAGGCTCACACTTACACAGTGCTGCTTAATTATTTTTCTCTTCCACAATTCAGCCCTCCATACCCCCTTTCTAGTTTGGATTTTCACTGTTTCACTGTTTAATATTAACATCATTTCATGGAAATGCTTAAATTACAGCCCTTATCGGGTTTTATTTCCAACCTGTTATATTACCACCGTTTTCTCACACCTTAACATTTTTATACACCTGGTTTCAGTGCAAACCCAAATAAGTAAAAAGAAAAACTTGACTATTGTAGTGTCCAGAGTTTAAAAAGTAATGTTTCATAGCTGTTTCCACCCTGACAAGAACAGTGAGTGCTGTGAGGAGACAATGCACTGTACTCCATATACATGTTTCCATCACCAGACATGTTGCAGACACAAATCCAAGCAAAGCAGGACAAGAACACCTGCAGCCTTGCAAGCAGCTGCTGGAGGAGGGAAGAGGGACATAGGAAAGACAGAAAGAAGGAGGCAGATAGAAAGGGGCACATGTGTCCTTAATGCTGACAGAGGAACTCTCTGTTTTTATCTTTTCATTTCTCTCATCTGGGTTTGGCCTCAATCTGACTCACTAAGAAAAGCTCAGTGAGAAGTCAAGACAATCCAAGGTAACTATTACATACAGAGTACATACCATTTGTTGGCCCAATACAGTTTGAGTTGTTAAATAATACTTCTAGTTACATCGCGGTGTGGTATATACACATCAGCCTCTGCTGTCAAAATATCATAATATCTTTCCACTGGCTTATTTCAACAATTATATGTACACCAAAAAAAACAACAACTAGCCTAAACTGAAAAAGGCAAAATGTTATATTTTACGCAGCTGGAAACGAAGTTGAACCTGAGGGTAGTGATGATTAGGAATATGTTTCTGTACCATTTATGAATTAGATTATTATTAAAAGCAGAACTGAAGCATGGGTATGACAATGCCGGCTCAGGCGGCATGACAGGGGTGGAGCAGCAATTTTAATAAAAGTGTGGAGGTTCAAGGGATTAACGTGATTACGTGAGCACCGCGACCCCCACAGTCTCCATAACATGCCAAAATATAAAAAAATGCCATGCATTTCTACATTTTCTTCACCCCCATATGCAAATGATATTGAGAATGCATATTGTCGCGCCACACTCTTAACCCCAATATGCTATATTCCTACGGTCGAAGTAAACAAGGGGTAACGTTGTGTAACAAAAACAAAACAAAATTACTTGGTTAGGTTTAACAAAAAGATTGTGGTTTGGGTTTAAGTAAGTATGTTGAATACATAGGATTGTTGCGTAACATAATTTAAAATGACGGCAGTTTTGGTTTTGACACGGGACACTAACGACGATCCCCTGAGTCTGTTGGACTCATGCGTCCAAACTGGAACTTTCTCGCTCTTCATACTTAGTCTGTTGCTCTGATAATGATGCGGATGGGTTTTCATTGTACTTTTTTGAAAGCCTGAGAAGGCTCTTAAGTTGTATATTAACAGGGATCTGACAAAACGTCGATATTAGATGCCCTGGGAACACGAACGCAGTGAGATCTCACAAATGTGGCACTTTCCTGGAAAACCATGGCCTTCAGCTGGTGTAGGGGAGAAAAAGAAAGAGATTGCCTGACTTTCAAAAGGTGACGGATGCTCTAAAAGATTTTTCCATAAACAGAACTTTTTCAGCTGAGGAACCCCCACCAAAAAACCCTGGGGATGCTACATCTGTCATTCCACGACTGTGATTACTGTGCTGACACATTTTTGGGTTTGATAGGAGTCAGTGTAGGAGACTTTACAGTAGCTTATGTGTGATATAGTACAGTGTAAACATAAATATTACAGGCTACGCTGAGAAATATTAATGCATTTCAAAAGGAAAAAAGTGAGAAACTTCATTTCTTTAATTTAGTGTAAAGGTTAATACACAATGTCAATTAAAATGCATTAAGACCTGAGTTGATTTAATTTGATTCCGGTGCATTTTCACCTTTACTTCGCACAAAAGTATTTTCAAATCAACACACATAAAAACAGACTGTAAACCCGGATCGGTAAATAAGTTACGCAAGATGCACATAAGAACAAATATAAGCATTTTTTCTACACCGCTACATTTTATTGTCAGTTCTGCTTTATGTTGTGTACAGCCTATATTTAATGCGGAGCATCAAATTAATATTACAACATTATGTTTATTTTAACATATTTCTGCGTGTATTTAGGGCACTGTGTGTAAATTGTCCCAAAGAAGGGGTGTTTGAATAGAGGCGTATGGACGTCAAAAAAGGTTAACTCTGACCTGGGTCTCCTTTGTGTCCCTATTTCTTTCCAAATGTTTTCCTCCCCAAACTTTACAAGGAAGTTGTGAAAGTGCTCTTGACCTGGATGCTTTGTGTTTGTGTTGTTGGGCAATCTTTCTTCTATCCCTCCCAAGATGAACGCTCGTGGTTTATTTTTAAGTCATCAATTACTCAAACTTGGCCCCAGCTATCTCTCCTCTACCATCTGGGTGCCACACCTTTCTGCCCCGGGGCCCCTGTGTGGATAATGACAACCTTCCTCTCTCCATTAATTTACGACCACGCCGAGTCGTTTTTCATGCCTTATCGTGCAATGCCATTTGATCTTTCTCTATCTCCCCTTTTATTTCTCTTTTTTTTTTTTCGCTTTTCTTTTTCTCCTTTTAAAAGCAACTTACCGCTGTGTCTGCATACAACCGCTCATAAATCTTTTACTCTCATGGTCTGCTGCTGTGTTCACTGGAGGTTGCTGTTGTCACCCTATTTGGTATACATGTTCTCAAAAAAAGAACCCCATAAAGGCATAAGCATAACTGACCCAAAGTACCTGAGGTGCCAGAAAGAATATCATATAGACTGATGCCATTTTGAGCTTATAATATCAATGCGTCCAGTTAGATTGATTCACTTCTTTTTTTTTAATTAATTATTATAATTGTTACTTACCTGAATTCCTATTTGCTGTGAAGAAATGACATTTATTGTACTTATCCTTTAGGAAGAAAGTACCCAAAAGTATCAAAAATGGCTGAATCAATTCTGTATCAAAGTCTATTACGAAGTGATTATCTGTGTATTTGGCCCATCCAACAACATGAGATTATAATGACACTGCTCTTTATCAAACCTAAAGAAAATATAAAAGAAATTCTATACAGGACATTAATTTGGACACAAATGTTATATATATATATATATATATATATAATTATTACATTAAACTATTATATTTCTAAAATTAATTCAGAATGTATTTCAAGTGCATATTTGTCAGGGTGTAAAAAAAACCCTGACACAGAATTTAGGCAAAAAAAAACACACTTCACCTATATTGACACCGTATCGAATGTGCTCATGAACTCTCTGAGGAGGCGCCGTCCTTCATGCATTTATTTACAGACAAACGGGTGTTTGAGTCCATGATGTGCACAGTGATGGAACACTTTATGTGCTCTTGAGAGGCTGTGTGTGAGTGTTAAGAGTGTATACTGCACCAGCAACGCAGCAGCACTTTGCATACGCTATTTTCCTCTTCATCTAGCTGTTATTTTCGTTCCTAATGAAATCACACACAAATCGCCCAAAGTGCTGACAACACAAGCTTCAAGGCCAGAAAGCCAATCCTCTCAGGGCTCCATTTAGATAGCAGCTAAAAGGGGGGGTGCTCACAAACTACATTTGATTCTGTTGTCTTTTTACACTTCCATCGCTGCCTGCCATGGCTGCTGTCTGGAAATATCAGGGGGAAAAAAAAAACACCAGTGAGTTAATCTAAATTTAAGCCCTGGACAAAGAATGCGGAGAAAGAGAGAAAAAGAATAAAAGGCAGACAGAGAGAAGTCACATAAACACACTGGTGAACTTCTTTGCATCACGTACCATAGTCGTGGCTATATTTCCCTCCCAAAATGACACTTTAATTAAACAAATTACTGCGCCTCGGGAGAAGGACCTTCAAGAGTGCGATAAGGCCACAGGGAGATAAAAGCCTTATAGGCAGTGTTTATCAGAGATGCGGGGGTTTAAACCTTTAATAGGTAATGCCCAGATAAGTAAGCCTTTGTGGTGTTACTGGCGCAGAGGAGCTTACCAA
Organism: Bovichtus diacanthus; assembly: GCA_943590825.1. Taxonomy (NCBI): domain Eukaryota; kingdom Metazoa; phylum Chordata; class Actinopteri; order Perciformes; family Bovichtidae; genus Bovichtus; species Bovichtus diacanthus. The sequence continues at coordinate 438,337 of CALSBV010010642.1, forward strand.
AGAGAGGGGGAAAAAGAAGCTGGATCAAACCAAGGACTTAAAGAGTCTCTGATTAAGAACAGCAGAGAAAAAGGGGACACCAAAAAGTGTCCCTTCACTAAACTCTCCTCTTTTATTTATACGCATATTTCAGTATGCAGGGTATCTCTGGGTATAACCTTGGCTAGGATGTGCATATAGGCTTTTTTTTTTTCTTCCAACAAACCAGCATTTTTGATAAGACTCAATTTTCATGGATTAACATGAGTGCAAACATTTAATGGCGTGCGTCCTGGTAGTACCTGTATACATACACAGACAGAGCTAAGAGCCATTGTTAAAATAAAAAGAGAAAAACTTTTAGTCTCTCTGTTTCAGATAAAGTATCCATCTCATAATGGTGACCCATAAAAAAGTTGTCTTTATGGGATACCGTTGCAAACACTACACACATTCCTCTCAAAGCTATTCTCTTTTGTAAGTGCTATAGTTGCATATTTCATTCATTTCTCCATGATTAGAAGATGAAAGTACGGCACATTTGTCCCTGTTGTAATCTGTATTTTTTACTTTTCACAAAGCTTTTGTCCTGTGCATTCGCACACCAATACAGTAAATACAGGTGATGGAATCTGCATCCATACTTACAGGAATGACACTATATTGCATGTTGTTGTATATATACAGTATAACATAGAGGTTCTGTACTGTACTAAAAACTTTTTTTAAACATCAGATGAGGATTTATTCTTTTAAAATATATTTTCCCAGGAACCAAAGATCCCTTTATGAACTGGATACAGTTTAGGTCGAATTGTATTAGGGTTCCCGCCAAAGTATTGCAAGCTGAGAGAGAGAGAGAGAGAGAGAGAGAGAGAGAGAGAGAGAGAGAGAG
>CALSBV010010642.1:439220-483902 GCA_943590825.1 Bovichtus diacanthus
AGAGAGAGAGAGAGAGAGAGAGAGAGAGAGAGAGAGAGAGAGAGAGAAACAAGGCTATATTCACAGCTCCCCAGCACTCTGTGCTGCACTGTTCTACTGATGCGCTCCACTGTCGCTCTGTTCTACTCATGGAGTTACATTCTAAAATGTCCCTGTGTGTGAAGCTAGCGACAACAACAATTGGCTCAAGCTAACTTAAGGTGTGCTGACCTTTAATTAGGACCGGTTATTTTCATTGTAGGGACAAGCTGCTTTTGCTCAGCCGACCCCCCACCCTCAAAAAAAAACACAGACTTGGCCGTCGGGTCTAATAGCTTTTTCTGGCGGAAACCCAGATTACTGTAAATAAGACATTTCTCGTTCTCTTTGAATGGGAACAGGCACAGAGGTGGTGATGATGCCACTGTTGTTTGACATTGCTGTAAGTGAAGCCAGGATCAACAGCAGCCTCAGAGATAGAGCTCCTGCTGGCTGAACACACTTCATGTGTTTTGGGTTAGGGGAGCCTGTGTTAGAGTTAAGCTCAAAGACACCATTAACCTGAATATGTGTGTCAGAAAGAAAGAAAGTAATAAAGAAAGAAAGAAAAGTGTCACTCACAGCAGTTGGTGCTTTAACCTCCCCGACACAATCAGCAAACATTCACAATCTCCACCACACTAAAGAGCTCTGCAGTAAGTTAAAAGTGCCCCCGGAGGGAGGGGAAGAGTGTTGTAGTCTCTAAGATCACTTCCTGTCCATCCCCCATACTCCCCCTCCTCATGTACTGTACAGAGTGAGTGTGAGTGTGAGTGTGTGTGAGAGAAGAGGAGGCCTATATACTGCCCAGAATCCACCCATGTCTCTTGGAGGGGCTAAGGACCACCATGGAGTACGTTCAAATAGCACTGGGGGTTATGGGAAATGATCCCCTCAGTAAATGTTTTTCCCTCTTTTGCTCCTTTGGCTTCAAAGGACATGCTTCACTCGCTTTCTGCCGAGCGAACCGGGGATGCACAGGGCTAATAGCGCACTGGAATGAGTCAAACGCAACAGCTGCATATACTGTAGCTCCCCGCTAAGCTCATTTTCATTTGAGCACAAATCATTTACATTACAATCACGAGCAGTGTTGCTTTGTTTTCCCCCTCACTGGGGGTGTCCTCTCCGAGCATGTTGATGAATAGAATGAATGCATCATCAAATGCTCTCCTCTGATCACACATATCCATTATTTAGAAGATAAAAGTAGCATGGAAAGAATAGGGGCTCGGTTTATCAATGGCAGCCCTGGGCACAGACAGTTCTCTGCCTGTCACATACCTGCTGCTGCCACTTCCCTTTAGCATAAGCAAGCGTGAAGTGTTTACTTGAACACATTTCTGAGGGAGAGCGTGGAATGGGAGCTGGCACGAGTTGCATAGGAGGTACGCTGATGTGACAGATATATAAAACAGGGTGAAAGAGAGAAAGGCGGAGGATGAGAGAGGAGGACACAGACAGCAAGAGTGTGTGGGTTTCTGTATGCTTGTGTGGAGTGAAAGTGAAAGAGCAACTGCCACTTGACATTGTGCCAGCTCCGCAGCTGAGGTGAGTCTTCAGTGTGGGATAAATCCAACCTGGAGCACCCATTCTTGTGCCTTCAAAGCATGCAGGCATTACCACGCTGTTCATGTCACAGGACAGGCACACATTAGCTGTCAAACTCCTCTTTCATCTCACAACTTCTAAGAGGCCCATTGATTACTCTAAGTGGCCATTACCAAACATCCGAGGCCTGCCGCCTCAGTCAAAGGCAACCGCTGACAGAGAGGAAGGGGGAATCATCATGAGGTTGAATTTTGAAGGAAGATGGAAAGGACGGAAAACCGCAGACAGACTTAAAGACAGCCGAGCCAGGCGACAGAGAATAGATAGGAGATAAGTACGAAAGAGGGAAAAAAACAACGGCAAACTATAAAAATGACAAGCACTTTTCATGTACAAACAAGGCGCTCTTGTTGAACGTGCGGTAAAAGAGTGATGTGAACACGGGATCCCCTGAGAGTCCCCGCCATGATAGCGCAAGACAACGGAACAGAGCTGAGCTGCTGTCTGCCGACAGACTTACACAGCGTCTGTCTGTGAGAGAGAGTGAGAGTGAGAGTGAGAGAGAGAATTAGGGAGAAACAAGGCTATATTCACAGCTCCCCAGCACTCTGTGCTGCACTGTTCTACTGATGCGCTCCACTGTCGCTCTGTTCTACTCATGGAGTTACATTCAGGTATCTTCAATTTCGCCTTTTCTGGTTCCTGAATGGCAGTGTTCACCTTTCAATCACTGTGATTGAGAGCGAAGGTCTGCACTGGAGATGGTTTTATGAGATCAATCAGAGATCAACTCTAACAGCATCACAAACTTCTTGCAGTCCCCACAAAGAACGTTGGCTGTCGAGTCGCAACGTGTAGTCACAGTTTTTAGGAAATGCAGATCAACAACCACGTGCATAGACATAACCGGTTAATGCAGAGCTGTAAATCAGTCAAGGACAAATTCAGACCGAATTTAGCTTTGCATGAAAATTGCATCCTCAGCCAATGCAGAAAGCTCCAGCTGCTGGAGCAGGAGGGTCGGTGGGGTGGCTAGTAGACAGGAAGGTGGCCTGAGAATAAGACTGGCCATCGGGGGTGTTGACAAAAACCTTTAGCCACCTCTGCAAAAAACTTCCCAACCAGGGCTTCTCAGCCACTTCCCTGTGGGCCATCCTGAGAGCAGCCTGTTGGACCTCCCTTTCCACTCTCCACAGAGACACATCAATGTGTAGGAAAGATCCAAATCCTCCTCGTCAAAACTTACTGCTGGGTCCATCTGATGGCCAATAGTGGTCTGAAAGTCAGCTTGCCGCTCCGTCACTCCTCTTACCTCCAGGCAAGATGAGCCCCCTGGGTGCGAATAGCAGCTCGAACGGCCTCCGAGTTGGCTGAGTCCATGTTAATGGCCAGTTCGTACTGTAACGGTACAACTTGGAACACAGGCAAGGAGACTCAAAAGCGACAACTCAGAGACAGATCTTGGACAAAGTAAAAGACTTTACTGAAGTAAAAACAGGTTCAGTACACAGGAAGGCAGTGAGCGAAGCAAACAAATACGATAGGGAGTAGACGAGTGGAGAGTCAGGTCACGCAATCTGGGTCAGGTAATGCTGGGGAATCGATCTCTGGAATCGATCTCTGGAAACACGGGAACACCGCTGGAACTCTAAGACGCATAGGTACAAAGACTAACTGGTGACGAGGAACACAAAACATAAAGACTATATACACCAGGAAGTGGGCGGGGTAACGAGACACAGGTGGAAACACTAACAAACTAATGGGGAACACCTGGGGCAGGAAGTGAAGACACTGAAACGAGAGGAGAGGTAAGAAACACAAAATAAAACAGGAAGTATAAACAAACATCATACCCACATTTAATGGAACAACTTTTAACAGGAACCCTTACAGGGACCCCGCTATTCCTATAACAGTTGCTCAGTGAGGCATGAAGCCAAAAAAGCTTGAATTCCAAGTATAAAATCATCCGGATCTCATATAGATATTTTATGCATCCATGAGGCCCATAGAGCAAGCGCACTTGGATTTTCCTTTAGCCCTGCCTCCCAGCCGCTCTGTCTCGACTCAGTCACATGAATCTGGGGGGGAGTATATTCTAATGAACATACATATGAAATTTCAAGGGGAGCAACATCTGAATAACTTGTTGAATCCCATGTTTTCTGACCTCGACAGCCTACAAAAAAACTAAATTGGTTGTTTTACTTCACCGTTTGTGGGTTGGTAGGCACTCCAGAGATCCAAATGTATGCGCAAAAGCACTGCAAAAGTGATACTCCCCTTGCACCCCGAGGATAAAAACATAACTTAAACGTCCATGAAGCTGATTTGGTGGCTTTGATAGGCCACACCACTGCCCCAACAGATACTGGGGTGTGGCAATCTCTTGCCCTAATTCCATTTAGGAGTGCCAGATCCCATTTCCCCTTGACTTTTCATGTAATGACGAGTGAAAACGTCTGCCAGACATGTCTATTGACATGTTGCAGTAGAGTCCATGCAGGTCAAGAGCAGTACACTAATGCTTATGATCATGAATATAGAGTCAAAAACAACACTTCATGTTCCATCATCTCTCTGATGGACCAGATCTCATTTTCAACAAAGAGCAAACTATTTGCTCAATATATTTGCAAACTGAGACATCCGGGTATGACTCATCCTGCAAAGATGCATTGTATCCTAATGGATGTGATGATGTTGATGATCACAATGATGACAGTGATGATTACAGTGATCATGATGACTTTACACCAACAAAGTCCTAGTCTTGTCTATGCCATATGGATCACAAGCAGCTTCAGGTCTGTCTCTGTGACTCAACCTAACCTGAGAAGAGTGAGGGAACATCTTTTAAAGGGAACATATCATTCTCATTGTCAGGTCCATACTTGTATTGTGTGTTTCTACTAGAAGATGTTTACATGCTTTAGTGTTGAAAAAAACACATTATTCTTCTCATGCTAGGTATATTACCTGTGTTCACCCTCCATGTGAAAAACACAGTTTTAGTGCCTCTCTCTTTAGGGTCTGACTGGTTAGTGTTTCCGGGTCTTCTGTATCTGCCCCCTCAACATCTCTGCAGGCGCTCTGTCATTGCAGCCTGGGAATGACTGTAACAGCACTGTAGTGGAACTTTCTACCTTTATATTGTAGTAGTTTTGACATCACAACCTTTACGGAAGTTGTGATGGTTCGTTTAAAAGGCACAGTTACTATTGCTGAGTGCCACAAAATGGAATTGATGGATCACACATTAAAGCCCATTTAGCGCTGCGGTTTTGTATTGACTTCTGGCTCTTGTGCTCTTTCTGTTGAGTTACATACATAATTTGGTTGGTTTTTGCACTCATCACCTTTATGATTTGTGTTGTTTTGTGTTTGTATGAATGTCCTGTCTGTCTGCACTTTGTGTGGTATCGCTTTTGTTTGTTGAGACTCCATATTTCAAAAGCATTACCCGTCTAAATAAAGGTAAACAATAACATAAAAAATTATGACGCTGATGGCACATTTTTTAGTGTAGGTTTACATCAGTCAAAGCCGACCGGATGGGCTCTTTTCATTCCCTTTATAAGTGGTACACTCCCCTTCATGATGGAGTGACAGTTTCCCTTAAAAAAAGGAGGGGTCAGACGAATTCTCCGAAGAATAAACTGATGTTTCTGCCTGGGAGGCGCTGAGCCACGAGGCACGGACACACAGCACCCAAAATGAACTGCCGGGAGCAATTAGGAAATTTTGATAACCTCGTCACCCTGTTCTCGTCTTTTTGAGTCAAACTGCAGTGTTGTCATATGCTTGATTTGACTTTGTCAAAAAGTCAAATCATCATTGCTTTTATTTCGTGTTGCTGATTAAAAAAGATGAATCGGGGAGTCAGTGCTGACTATGTTTAAAAGTACAGAATGATGCTCCTATCACCAATACTCCAAAATACAGGAAAAGATTGAATACGGATTGTCTACAGAGGTCTACGAAAAAGAAGTTAACATCTCTATGTAACTCTGGGGTATAATGGTGTTGGCAGTAGGCTAAAAGACATGATCATTAGGGTGTTGATTAGGGAAAAAGTTGCCTGGCGTGTAGGCTGTAGGTTGACTCGTTGCTTTGACGTGTAGATCCTGTCAACGCGACCAAAAGTGTACTGAGACAAGACAGGGGTTTACTCTATACATTTTGTGCTTAGCGATAGAACAATAAACCCTCCCCCCCAAAAAAACAACTAACGTTAACGTTAAGTTATATAGTCAGTCTGATCTTATCAACGTACTATCTAGAGAGAGGGGTAAAAAAAATCAACAGAACTAAAGGGGGTTTACATCATTTTGGGAGGAGCCTGCAGTTAAAACATAAAAAGAGCACATAATACAGGTAAACACGATAAGATGAGCTCTGTGGAGACGGAGGCACAAATGTTATGTGTCTTGCTACATTTGTACTGTGCCATCTGATTTGTATTAACAATCTGTTCCACCCCTATTGAGTACTGTCATGACCACACATACACTCATTAAACTGGTACAAGAAGCAATTGACTTAAAGCCAATAAAATAGCACTTTGTCAATGCATTAGTGCCGGCCAACAGCTGAGCGTGAAGTCAGTTTTCCACTGACTTCAACTCATTCACTTTTGATCCATGTGCCTTACTGGGACGTACAGCCTCATGCCAGCCATTGCAACTTCCTCATGTATGCTGTCTTGGTGATGTCTCATCTGCAGGCCTATGGGAAGGAAACACCAGTGATGATGCAAAGTTATTTTGTGTGTGCGTTAGTGTACAGAATGTGCAGCAACCCATCGCAGCAATATGTGTGTGTATTTGCCATCAGATGGACATTTGGTGAGCGACAGTGTTTGTGTGTTTGTGTGTGTGTGTGTGTGTGTGTGTGTGTGTGTGTGTGTGTGTGTGGGTGTGTGGGTGTGTGAGTGTACGTGCGTCAGACATCTCCATCCCTGTGGCAGAATTGCAACACTGATTTATCTGTCGTCATTAAACTGGTGCCGTTATTTCTGTGCCCTGCTCTGCTATTCCAGCGCAGCAAAGCCTGCAGCACAACACACACACACAGACACCTTACTGTACATCCTGCACCTGCGGAGCCATGAGCACTGCTTGTATTACAAACTCACATTACCAAACAGGAGCCGCCAAAAACATGTAGGCGTGTTCTCAGTAGGTTATCAGTGGATTATCTGGAAAGAGCTCGATTGTGGTTGGATTTCTTATATGTCCCTTTTCAGGGTTGTCAACACCACAAACAAATCTCAAACAATATCTGAAAACCTGGCAAATGCAATCAAAACTGTGTGCATGGCTCAATTTCCCAAGGGGTACAGTGAGGAATGAGGTATGTCCTTTTAGTATGAACTTGAACTAAGATTCTACACCTCAAAGAGCCTCATAGGTGTGAGACTCAGCAAGGACTCCTCACTTTGTAGGTTTTTCCTCATCTTGCTATCACTTTAATTTGTGTCCACATGAAAAGACAACACACACACACACACACACACACACACTGTATGCATCTGTGTGAATCCACACATTCCCACTGCTGCCTACCAAACCCAAACAGATTATAGCTGCTTTCTTTCAGACATTCTCTATATGTTGCATGTGGCAGATTTTGGAGGCAGATGGCGCTGCCAGGCATGTATATGTTTTATGTTCCTACCCGCCCAACTTAGAGGCTTGGGACGCTAAAAAGCTCGTAAAAAAAAAAAAAAATCAAAGTTCAGCGTATAGAGCTAATAATATAATCATTGGGAACACCTGCAAAGTTGCAGATGGACAATTTCAGTCCGACGCTTCGTCAGTCGCGAGGTACCGCCCACCCATATGGAGAGCTGGAGCAGTAGGGACACTGTCACTCATCCTCTCTCCCTTTCTGCCACACGTACACACACTGAGTGGAGAGTGCTGCTCTGTGAGTCATTGTGTATTTCTTTGTGTAAAGTGTACATTTGGGTTTATTTCTGCGTAAATTGTAGTACATAAAATGATGGTGAAGTTAGATAAACCCATACACAGGTCAATGTTGTAAAAACCATCTACCAGCCAGTTTCAGGTATTTGGATCTACCACCAATGATGCTGACGAAACGTTAATGTGCCAGCAATGTTAGCCTTTGCTCAGATTTTTTCTAGTCTTATTTTGATTTCAAATGTATTTCATTTCGAATGCAATATTTCTCAACAGCCTTAGGGCTTTCGTTCTGTACAAACTTCCCTGAAACCTACCTCCTGTCATTAGCACCTGTTTTAAAAGTGCGCCTCTCAGTTGTCATTAGTGTCTCTTTGTCACAGAAAACAAACACTAAATACACCAAATATTTTCTTGTACTGTTTTTAGTGGATCAACGGTAAAATAACCCATTCCTCCAAAAGTGTAACACAAATGCAGCCTTTGGCTCAATGTAACTGGAGCAGCCTTTTAATGTTGTCCGAATCCCACAAGCCTTTGCACACAATTTCAAATATCTGTGTCATTTTAGGGTCAGAACTACTGACCAGCAAGCCCCAAGGTTTGAAGCCAATTTTCCTGTTGGCCAAACTGTGGTATTACAACCTCCAGGTCCGTCACGTGATGCCATTGGGTTTAAAAAGACTTTTCCCCATAGACTTACATTGGGAAACTGTAAATCAGGGGATTCTTTTTGAGGGGAAATCAACTTTCCAGTACCAAAACCTAAATAGCCCTTTTTATAATCATCATGTCCTAAAAAATTATTGGGAGGCAGGGTTAAAGCAAAGCAAGCTTTTTTGGAACTTTTTGGCCTTCTTCTGAAATTGGACATAGTTTACAGTGAGTAACAGAAGACTGCAGCCAGTGGTTGGGCTAGGTTTATATTAACATAACTAATTAAAAGTACCTCATAACCAACTGAGAACGCATTGACTATGTCACAAACATCTTGTCTCAAACATGATACTACTTTCTCTCTGACAAGGCTCACATTCTTGGATAATACACTGGATATTTGTGTTTCGATTGCTCAATCTCCTGATTCATTCACTCTGCTTTTCACTTACAACTTACTGTGGATCATGTTTAAAATGAGCAAAACTATCAAAGCATGAAGAATCATCATACAGTTTGCCATAAAAAATGTGCCAGTGCATGATTGTATGAATTTCTGTGCAAGCAGTGTATGTGTGTGTGTGTGTATGTGTGTGTGTGTGTGTGTGTGTGTGTGTGTGTGTGTGTGTGTGTGTGTCAGGTCAAATCCTCCATCTTATTCCTTCCATTCTTCTTCCACAACTTCTAAAACACTTTTAAGAGCCCATCTTCATCTGATCTCTGATGTTCCTCATAGCTCACTAAAATAAGACTCTTCCTGCCTTGGCTTTGCTCTCCCACTTTTTCTCTGTCACTCTAAAGATGCATTTCTTTGAAGATATTCGGAATAAAAGTAAGCTCAGTGCACTGAGGTGTCATCCAGATTCATTGCAAGGCACTGTTTTGGTTAAAGGGTGGGTGATGCAGCTGAGTCTCGCTGTCGCGGCATGATAAGTGTGACACTTTCTGTTGAAAGCTTTGAAATAGAAAAGGGATCATTTACAGGGTTAAAGACTCTGATTTTTACTTTTATGCTATTATCCATTGACCAGAGTGGACAGTTTTAGTAGAGCTGCTTGGCAAGCGTGTATTCGTCTTACACAGCTAAATTGCTCCGCAATATAGTGTCTAATCCTAATTGTGAACCTGTGGACTTGGCTTCTCCCAAATTAAATTATGGATGCTCCACAGTACAAACACAAGCAGCAGCATCACTAACATGCAGTAACCACATGAGCAGATGATTTTAGTTCATGCAGCCCAGTAGTCATTTTGCCAGTCAGCTGGATGTCAGCCAGTTGTTATTTTACAAGCATAACACGGTACTGAAGCAGTTACCAAACTTGGAATTTTTGTTGGCATTAGTATAGTGCAAGTGTGAAACATGCCTGGTTGTCCGAATGCTTGGCCTGTGATAATATTTCTGCTTTCTGGAGAACCGCTGGTGCAAACAGACTTCACACTCAACACTGCGCTTCCTTGGGTCCTGAGCAACACAGCTGCCATGACAAAGTTGCGTCGCACACCCAGGTAGACACAGTCAGAAACACTAGCGAAGTACACCCTGGAAAAAAACAAGAAAAAACCACAAGGGGCAGAGTTATATTTATTATGATGTTTGGATGTAAAAAAAATACATTAAATGATCTTATAGTTATAATGTTTGTCACGTTGTTATTGCCTTCTATATAGCTGCCACAAAACTATGAAATTGTCTTCCTCCTACCATTAGTTCCTGCTTCTCTATTGAGATATTCAAATGTATTTTCTTTCTTTCTGAATCCCCTTGAGGTGTGATGATGTCTCCATATGCATTATGTGACCATTTGCTTCTGTTTTTAGATATGATTATATATATAAAAGATAAAATATATATAAACATTTTTAACGTTTTTCTCTGAGATATAGTTTCTCATCGTTGCCACTAGAGGTAAGTAAAGAGCAATATGTTACTGATTGCACCATGTAATATCTGTTAGTTTGTTAGTACGAAGATGTAAAAGATAATACTTTAAAACAAATAAATGGTTGTTCATTTGATGGCGCCCAACACACACTCACAGACACACATAGACACATAACTGTGGACTCTGCATGCATTGGTCCACTTGGTCCCATGTAGACTGGGACACATGCGAGCTGATTAGTGGCTTTTGCACTGTTAAGACGGTGTATTTTTATATCCCGGCTTGTAGCGTGTAGGGTGCTGGGCCCGGCTGCTCACAGACCACTGGCAGGTGTTAGAGTCAAGGACGGCGCTGTCACTTTATATGAAGAGACACATCAATTTGAACAGGGAAAGAGGGGGGGCGGCTAAAGTTGAGTGCTGATATTTCTGATTCTCTATCCAGGCCGACATAAATCCAACAAGATGAGTACTTTCTGTCTTCTTTTCAATCGGAATGCACACCAAGCTACCTGTCTAGTGCTACAAGTTATTATTGAGACCTTCTACCATATGCACATACTGCATAGTATAGTGCATATGGGGATAAGCGTTCGCACTGCTGAGACACATTGTCTGGCTGTAGGACCAGGTGTCTACACTGAATTTATCGTTACATTGTATGGTCTAATATTACTTCATGATTTTCAAGCTATATGTTCAAAGACGTGTAAAAGGAGAATCAGAAAACCTTAATTCGTCCCACAGCGGGGAAATTTACAATATGTTCCTGACCGTGCGTATGCATGGTTCTGTTTTTTCAATTTCGATTTTTTTTAACGAGGTATAGATGCACACATTTCCACCACAGTTAGCCATACTGATAAAGGATGAAGACATGCACATAATTACTGGTATCTTCTGTATATCATTGCAGATGCTTGCAGCACCACTCTGTACCAACTGTGCCAATTGGACAATTTGTCCAATAATCACATGGCCTGCTGATCCAAACTGATGAGATGATTCTCAGTTAAATTGTCGTTCTCTTCACAACTTCTAAACATTATTTCATTGTTTGAGCCATTCAATCATCCAAATCTGTCAGACATACATGTGTGTTCTATAAATATCTGTGACGCGTTGTTATGTTATGTGAGGAGGTACAAATTGTTGCTTTTTACTGAACTACCGCAGGTTTTTACATTGCTTTTCTTAATTTTACATTACTGTGTTTTTACCCAAAAAGTTGCATTGCATTTTTCTGTGTACTGCAGTAGTGTACAGTATTGACTGTTCCCAGCGAACTGGGAACTACAACTACTGTTGGAATTGCAATCTAAAAAGCTCAGTGCGACACATAATAGCATTCAGCTAGACAAAACTGACATTCTTGTATAGTACAATAAGCAGTCAGTGTCAACAACAAAGTAGAAGAAAACAAAGATTTGAATATAAGATAATTTTCCACGGTTGACTGCCATGTTGAAAAAATATGGAAACATTATGACTAGTACGTCTTACACAAGGTCAACACAACTTTTAATTTTGGTGGCTTTGGCTGAACTACGTCGACTGAATGTTATGCGTGCTACAAGCTTTTACATACACGCAGCACCGCCTTGATGTCCCGTGAAACAGCTCTGCACTTACAGTTTAGAGCAAAAATTAACTAAAGCGATGTATGTATGTACTCTATGACAATTTGTCCTGAGGGGTTTTTGAATGTGTGAATTTCATGGCTATCCATCCAACAGCTGTTGCGACAAAATGAACGTCATGGTGGTGCTAGAGGAAAAGTCAACGGATCCCCAAAGTTTAAATGTTCATAGTGAGTCTATTAAATAGTTGTTGAGAAATTTCGTTTTGAAACAAAATGGTGGACGTTGACATCCCTAGAGCCGGTCGCTAGCATAGCTAAAAAGTAGTTATACTAAAAAAGATTGTGCATAGGCTAGATAATCTAAAGTAATGCAGCCTTTTCTTTTCTGGAAGGAGGTGTTGCTACTTAATATTTTACAGGTTGAATGATCAAAGTTCACAGAATACAGGTCAACTCCATTGTATTACAGTATATGCAGTAAGTTGAGAGAGGGATATGTCAAAACCAGGAATAAATAAAATCACAGTCTTAATTTTAGGTTAAATGGATATCTTGTGTTTATTATTGATTCTCTGTATTAACTTTTTTAAGTCCCCCTAAAATCTGGTAAATATTCAAGTTTATTTCAGGATTATGCATAAGGAGCAACAGTTTTCCAACACACTAAGAAAATATATATTTTTAATAGTGAGTGACAATGTATGTATTGTATGATAATTTACGATTACGGATATATATATATCTATATATACAGTATAAATGGATAGATAAATAGATAGATGTATAGATCTATAGATGTCCAGTGTCCAGTGCTCAGTGGCTGCAGTAATTAGAAAGCCTGGGACATGCATTTGCAATGTCCTGCTAAGGCCCCGATCACCAATAACAGCATTTATTGTTTTCTAATCAGCAGCCCTTTGGCTGCTCCGATCACTCAGTAAATAATGGAGATGTCAATATTGTCCTGGTCCTGTGACTCTGGAGCCCACTCACGCCCCCACCCTTGCTCACTCGCTCTCCCTGCTCGCTTACCACTATAAAGCAGCCTCATTAATCACACATTACGTTTGAAAAGAGTCAAGTGTTGAAAACCTGCACACACACACACACACACACACACACACACACACACAGATGCACACGTGCATGTACATACACAAATACAACAAACGTATATGTGCATGTTCACAACCACAACCTCAGAAACACGTGTGCTAAAAAAGTTTTTTCTTTTATTTGGTCGCACAAAGAACACGCATTTCAGTTTTTTTTCTCCCTCCCTACACACCATCCCCTGCCTACACACCACCCCCTCCCTCCATACATTAGTGGTCAAGCAGCCAAAATGTCGTCTCGTCACTGAGGCAGCTCCATTGATTAGCACTTCCAGCTTCTGTTCTGGCCCAGGAATTACCCCTCTAATCTTGTAGTGAGTTATTTACTGGAGACCAATCAGCCTGATCAGAGGAGTTACCTTCTTTGTAACCGACTGGATGCCCGAAGAACTCCAGCAACACACACACACACACACATACACCAGGAGAGAAACATTAATGCACACATGCATGTGTGAGATGTTCAATTATTTTCCAGGTAAACATGTTAAAAAAAGTTAAATATCTTATTTGAATACAAATCCCCACTCCTGCGTTGTACGCTCTTCTCTATTACATCATCTGAACACACACTCATATATGCCCAAACTGAAGGACGCACTCTTTACTGCTCTCTTTTATCCATGTCCAATCAAAACTCAGTATGTATTTATCCCCAAATATATATATATAAAGCTCTATTTCACACTGCCACTCTTGTTGGACTCAATCATGATCTACTGCTGTGTCCGGACCACAGAAAATATTTTTCATGCCAGCACTGCAGCTTTAAAGCAATTACATTTGGGAAAATACCACTTAATTCTGCACATATAGTCATACTGTACAGTACTCAGTACTTTATGGTGGCCTTTCAACTCCTTCCTCTACCACAAACCATTCTACGTTGTTCTCCTTAATTGGCCACAGAACCACATGAAAGCTATATGTTAACGTGGCAGGAAGTGAGTCAACATTTTACCCTGACAGGCAGTCTTCCTGTTTCACAACCATAATGTGATTTAGGGTTTAGAATAAACTGGTGTTTAGGTTGGGCAGCATCCATTTGGCATAGGTATGTGAGTGTGACTGAATGTGTATACGTGAGTTTGTGTTCTGATCTCTGTGTAATTATTCAGTATCTCCACATCACAAACTGATTACAGTTCAGAAATGTTAGAATGTCAGAACAAAATGGAATAAGGTGGGTTGGAACACAATAGAAAACAGGGTTTTCTCTATCCGCTACTCCTGTTTCCTTTACTAAATCCTCCTCCTACACCTCACCCCCCCCTCCTCACTACTCTTTTCCCATCATTCTCCTTTCACACCCTGATCCTCCTCCTCCTCCTCCTCCTCCTCTCTCATTCTGGAGGGGAAACAGCGGTGGCGGCAGGCGAAGCAGAAACCCATTTTTCAGTTTAAATGCCAAGTGGTTATGTAGCATAATATTCAGTCAGAAATTAACCATCTTTCCCCTGCAGCCTGTCAAGAAGTAAAGAAGGGGGTGTAGATTTCTCCAGTGCTGAGTTTGAATTATCAACACTGGCTTTCCTCGGCACTACTGCAGAGCAGACTTCAGTCACATTACATCTGAAAGAGCTGGCAAATGTCTGGAGCGCTTATGGCCAAAACATGTGTCACTGAGATCACATCATCTGCTTTTTATTGTGTTGTTCCAAATGCAGCAAGGGTTTAAGAGTCAAATGGTTCAGGTGAGCCGAAGTGAGTAATAGTTCTAAGGTGTCATGGCAAAGGTTCATCAAGACAGTTTGACCTCATCAAGTTTGCTTTGGAATCCCCACAGCCTGTAGTTAGTCTTTGAGATAACCCACTACCGAGGGAGCTAATGAGTATTAAAGCAGCAATTTGGCGCGGACCTGCACCAAGGCCACATGCTGCTTGGATGGTCCCATTTTGTGAGTGGGGAAGTCATTCTTCCGACTTTGGTGTGTTCATGAGCTTTAAGTCGTAATGTGGAAACATCATAGATGCTACAAATATAAAAAAAAAACAGATTGATATCTGTTTCCGAGTTGTTGTTCTGACTTGAAGGGGCGTTCATGTGAATTTTCCCAGTTGGAAATACATTTTTTGGATTATTCCGACACCACATGAATGCAGCACAAAAGCCCTATCTCCCAATGTTAACGAAAGGTAAATTTAGTTTGTGTGTATCCTCCCCGGAATTCAGAGCTGCACCAACATTGTATGGCTTCTTCCAAGGCCCATGCTACACCCGAGGTTCATGAAAATCAGGCCAGCTGTGTAATCCTCCTGACAGAAAAAGAAACAGACGGACAAACTGAGCCTTAAACATTACCTCCTTGGCAGAAGTAATAACTAGCTGGTTCACTAGTTAGTTAGTTTAGCCAGATTTCCCCACTGGGGATCAATACATGTTTATCTCTTCTTATCTTAGTTCACACGCTAGCCGGTTAGTCCACTAGGTTGTATGTGAACCACCATTCAGAAGTTGAGTGAGATGGCTCAGGGATTTCAGGCACAACAGAGGACGTAAAACTTTAGGCCTCTACGTAAAACTCTACCAAATTTCTAATACTGTATATAAATATATGTATTTAGAGGTTGAAACACGACATAGCAACTCCTTCCTCTTACCGAAAAAAGGTTGAAATCTTTAAAAAAGCTCAAGCTTTGACAGATTCTCCGTCACAATAAGATAGTTTTGCATTGGGTAATACAATGCCTTGTTCAGGGGAGCTTCCAAATCAGCCCCCTTATTGTGTATGCCCAGGAAACCCTGCGCCACATTTAGGACCTCTGATTCCTCTGGAGCAGGTTGAGGATCGATACAGGCTTTCTGAAGTGGCTCCTCCATCCATTCCCTTGCGTTAACGACAGCCATAACTCACTGGGCTGGCAGGAGGGGAGGTTCATATATATATCTCACCCCCAGAGCTGTGACCTTTCTGTCTCCTCACTGACAGCTCCTACAGAAAAAGGTGTCAATTAATGACATTTAGAAAATTTCATATCACTCCCAATAACTCTGAGGCTTTTTACAGGAACTCTTCTATTGGCACAGAAGACTTGTGTGGGTGTTGGCAAAGGAGGGAGAGAGATAGGAGGGGTGAGGGAGGAAGAGGCAGAGAGAGAGCGAGCCGTCATTAATGTCACTTGGTTTCCATGTCATCATTTTAAACTCAAGATGGTATAAAGGGCAATACATCATTGTGATTGTGTTCAGAATGATCTATTAGTCACCACAGATTTCTTTGTCCAGTCTCTTGTATGTCGAAAAAGCTTATATAATATAATATAATTATTTATAAGATAAATAAAGAAATGTCTTAATAAATTAAAGTGTAAGGAGTAAAATGCTGGAATAACATATAGTCGTTATAGCTTCAAAGGCTGAATTATGAGAAATGATGTGCACGGTACCTTTAGTTGGCCTTTTCACTCATTGGCTTTGAATATGAGCTTCTTCCCCCTGCCTTTTCTCTCCCATTCTACTATATCAGTTCCATATCAGTGCAGTTTATGGTGAAGCAGTGCATTGGTTACCTTCTAGTGTTCAACAGTAAACAGCCAGCGGGTGACATAACCTTTCATGTAGCGCCAGACTGTACGTACACAAATAATTGAAGCCCTTGACCCTGTCTAGCAGCACCAGGCTGTAAGTACAAACCTGACATTTTGATACTGCTCCGGGGGCCCCTTCTACCACTTATTCTTATATTTCAATAATCCATGATGGCCGACGAAGGGGGAAAAAAAGGCAGGCAGGGGATACGTGGAAGTGTGAATGATTAAGATTGTCAAACTCAAATAATGCACTTAGAAGACAGACTATAAATCAGGTTTTGTGACATTTTCGAGAAACCACGACGCACTGTGTCTGTGAAGAAAGCCGGCTTTTATAGCTGAAAGCATCCATGCAATCACACACCCATACACACATTGCTCGGGGCCCCAAATGCCATTCATTCATTATTAATATAGTATATTTATTTATTTCAGGCCTTGCTTCCTCAGCTGCTGAATGCCCGTAACCTTTTCAGTGCAATATCCACCTGTGTTTTGAAGTCTTGATAAGGATATCTGGTTGTATGTGTGGAGGCCAGCTGGGAGGACAGTCACCAGAGGGAAGGTCAGTGGTCGTTGAATTTACTGAGGTGAGAGTATACTAATGCAGCAACAGACAGGCAGTTAAGGACTGACAGCTATTGACAGCGGTGAGAGGAGGAAGCCACAGCACCACCCCCAACAGTGGAAGGATGGTGCTTGTCTTGCCATTGACTGAGGCTCTGCTTCAGTCGATGGTTATCTCCTGCCTCCACACCCCTCAATATTGCCCCCGCCCTCTGCCTGGCCCTCCTCCCTCCCTCTTTTTTAGCATTCACACTTTAATCATCGCTGCTAAGATGTTGTTTGCTGTCACCACCACCAAATTTACAACACCATCAACAGCATTTGCATATTGCCTAATACGGACATTTCCAATTGAGGCTGTCCCTCAACTGCTGATGGTGTTTCATGGCTGTTATTCCCCCACCTCTCCCGACTCCCCGATCACGCAGCAATGTCCAGATAAGAGCGATGAAGTTAATTCCTGACCTCCCGATTGACTCGTTCGAACCTACTGTCATTTACATCAGTGGTGGTTGCACTACAGCGCATTACATGGCCTTGTACCACTGCAATGTGTGTAAAATCTTTTAATCTGTAAAAAAAAACTTTTAGCTTAGTATAAAAAAACAGACTGGAAACAGAGGTAAACAGCTGTCCTGGCTTCATGGGTAAAAAGGGAAACAGATCACAAATTAACACCTTATATATTGGTTGTTTAATCCATACAAAAAAAAATTAGCTTGTAGTGATTTTATGGTGACATAATGTAGTCCAGCACATAATCCCTCATAAAACCAAAAACCTTTCGTTTACACTTCAATTTTTCCATGGATTAAACAAACATGATATAACGTGTTGATTAGTGAGCTCTAGAGGCACAGGTGGTAGGTGGATTTTCTCAAAACTAAGCGAAGCTATTCATATCCTTGGATTAAAGAGACATTACAGCAGTCTATGTTTCCCTATGTCCCACCTTCCGTTAAGAGGCCAGGTAGGGACCCCAGGCCACCTGTTCCACAGCAGCAGTATTGTAGCAACCACAGCTAGATCCAAGCTCCTGATCCAATGGAGCCTCAGTAATAACAATAATCCTCACCAGTACACAAACCGCTCTGCTCATAATCCAAGGTTGCCTGCCAACAGACCGAAACAGATAAACGCGGCTTCCTGTTTGGGAGTGGAGAGCATTTTCAAGCTGGATGTAGAATCTGAGGAATCAGTCGATCAAGAAAGGCCCCTTTCAACAGGACACGGTTACTATGGCGAGTGTCAGTCATAGCCAGCAAAGAGTCAAAGAAATGTGCAAAGCGCTGCAGTGGATATTCACTGGAGTAGCTGAAACAATGTTAATCCTGTAAAGAGACACTGTATTGTTCGAAAGCATGTCAAAAGCATAATTGGACATGAGGGAAAATGCAATCCTCTGACAATTTAAATGTTTCTCTCCCTGCAAAGAGAAAAATGCTCATAATCCACCACTCGTGGCTCGAGTTGACAAACCCCAAGATAGCAGTATTTTCAATCTTATCTTCGTGGCCACCGACCGCAAGCTTTATGGGATATGGGCTCTCAGGTATCCAATATGTGAACAGTGAACAATGGAAAGAGGAATACTTGCGGATCACAAGGTTGAAAGATGTTCCAGAAATCCTGGCCTCACCTGATAATTTAACATCGGCCGCAGCAAATGGGACCAAGTTTAGCCTCTGAAACTGAACAAGCAAAAGAACTGATCGTTCCAATACTTGAAAGGCTGGAAGGCTGGCACCTGTCCCGTCCCATCAGAGGTTTCAATGTTATCGAGCGCATCCTGATAAAAACTGAGACAATTAACAGTACAGTGCAGTGAGAAAAGCTATCCCAAGTCGCAAAAGAAATAAGGTGAGCACTTTTGTACAGGCAGCATAGCGCAGAGCTGATAGATTAGTAGGCAGTGAAAACAAAGAAAGAAAAGGTTACAGTACCAAAGCACAGTAGCAATCTGGTTGAGTTTCGCTTAGCTGCCCAGCCCTTTAAAGAGGACAAGACTTTTCTATTTCAGTCAGACATAGGCCCCTGTTTGCCAGATGGTCTTGAGCTCGATGACACACTAGAGAGTCAGGAAACGTGTTTTTCCACATCATCACAATTGCTGCGTCTAACTCAACTGACCATGATGTTTTGCTCGGGCACACTGTAATTGGCACCGTTCAAACCATTATGACAACGTTGCAAAAGCTAAAGTGAATCACGCTAGCATGCAAACCCCGTGCAATGCTACCGAACAGTGGGACCCACCAGTATATTCACCTGAATGAAGATCAGAGACAGGTATTTAGACAGATTTTAAGAGAAGGGTTCCATTTCACAATAATATCGGCTACATTGAAAGAGTGCAAATGACCATACCTCTCAAAGACTAATTCCAAACCCACATGCATATCAGTGCCTGGGCCACTTTACCAGGAGATGAAGGGTTACCTCCACAACCTATTAGCACAGAGCTGGGTCAGGAAGTCAAACTGTTCACCTCTCCAAAAAGGATGGCACCCCCCAGTAGTGCATACCTGAACAGGAAAAACTATCCCGACCACCAGCCTATACCTCGGGTCCAACACACCATGGACAGTTTAGAGGGTAATTCCTGGTTCTCCCTCCAATTATGGTAAACCTTACCACCTGGGACTGAGGAAAGCAGAGCACCGACAGCTTTTCTTACCCAGTGGGGACTTTGAGGGGATACGCAAAGTTCTCACGGAGGAAAAATGCCCTATCACTCTTGTGGTTATTTCTCCTCATTTTTCAATGGCGCAACATAAAGAAATACAATTTGGGTTGGGTTGGGATGGGTTACTTCCTGGAGTCTCCGTTTGCTGCTGGCAACTGCCAAGAAATACTGTATATAATGTCCTAATTACTGGGCTTTAGAGGTGCTGGTATATTGTTACCTTTCAGCCAGGCTAGCCTTTTCCTACATTTTCCAGACTTTATGTTAAGATAAGCTAACTGGTTGCTGGCTCTACCTTTTGTATTTACAGTACGGACATGAGAGTGGCATCGATCTCCTCTTCTAGCTCTCGGTTTGTACACATGTTTTATACATTTGTAATTTTTATCCATTCACTTTCCTGGTTTTGTCTATATAATCATGTCCAATCAGGAAAATAGGCATACAGCTAAAGGAGTTTTACCCTACTCCAACACTCCTCTCCTCCTCTTGTCCTTAACTGCATGTTGTTTTGATACACAGCTGCCATCTGTGTGAAATATTAATGCAGTGGGCTGATTTGGGGTGTCGAGCAGTGTCACTCATTTGGCTTTTAATCATGCGGCAGTTTGACAAAAAAGGAGGGAAAATAACTTCCCTTCCTGGGTGGCTGTCAAAGTCTTCCCAAAGTCATCCGGCACATAGGGCGTCATGCCTGTCGCCTGTCTCTCCTCTCATTGACAGCTGCATTTTTGGCTTGACTCCAAGTGGCTGAGCGCTTTCACGTCTAGCCTCTCTTTCAGCCAAAACAAGGACACCAGCCATGAAAATTTAAATACAACACCATGTCTCTTTGCCGCAGACTTCTTTCCTGAAAGGGACAAATTAAGAAGATGCAACATTTTTCAATGCATTCAAATTGGCTGTATTTGGAATAACATTTGCGATGTTGATGCATTATAGACTGCTGGCATTGATAATTGAGTTTGCCAGATCCTGAGATGTTAGATGGCTGCATTGTGTGCATATACCAAGAGAACATCGCGCCATGGGCCGCCTTAAAGAGTTGGAAATGCATATCTCAAAACAATGATTGAAAAACATATATTTTCTTCCACACGAGGGAAACCGGTTTCAAAAGGCATAAAGGGTCCAATATATGATTAATGTGATTGCATTTATAATTCAGCTGTATAAAATAAGTATATATACTTATATTTTTAAGTATATAAATAAGTATTATTACATTAATCAGCAGACTACATTGACAGCATTGACAGATTCATGTTTTAGTGAATTCAATATGATCAACTTTGGGATGATTTTTTAAAACTATATGTCTTTTTAAGGCAAATAACAAAGACACTTTGCTACTGAGATACATGTTCACAATGAAAGAGTGACAAGTAAGATTTATATATCTCGTCACTTCCCTTTAGAATATCACTGATCCCCGATGGCCCATTATCTAGGTTTATAATAAGGGTGTCTAATTAATATTTATAGTGTAGTTGCGTGTTTTCTACTTTATTTTCTTGAGGAAGAAGTGACACGACTAAAATACTGTTGTTGTTAATTAAGACAAATGCATTAATTATTAAAGATGCAAACATGTCAAGCAAGCATAACTAATTATTCTAGCGTGTTAACAGTTGTTTAATGTTAGCAGCAGCTGAATTATTTAGCGCACACGTGCCATATTTGGACTGTTTGAAATGTGCCGGGGTAAGTGGGGTGAAGAAAGTCGCAGCAGGATCTCAGAGAAGCTGAGGGAAGAAAAGCAACAGAGAAAAAAAACTTTTTACAGATGGGGCCCACAAAATATAATTGCTCATTACAGGTGCATGTGAACGGGATGAGGAGGTGGTAGGAAGAGATGGTGTTAATTTAATACACTACAAACTGTCAGGTTTTGGCCGAGGCAACGCGGGAGCTTTTTCTGAGTTTCTTTTTCTGTATTGGAGGTAAAGGCGTCATAGAGTGAAGATAACTGGATGTGACGGCAGACAATTTATGTTGTTATGTCTTAATTGTCACCTGATGTGCATGCAATCTGGAACGCTGACAAAGAAAGACACTTCCTCTCGGAGGATGAGATGCAAAGACAAACAAGTTTGATACAATCACACACACAGCGAGGTGGTGTTGAACAATTTAGGCCTCATAGCTAAGTGTGATGTCTGTCTGGGTTCTGTGACTGAACACTGTTTTAAATGAAGTTATGTAAACTATATGGCACCTACGCAACAGGATCATGCCATTCATGACACCTACCCACCTCACACACTCGCACAAATACCTGCATCTACACACAAACAAATCTTAATGCAGAGCCTAATTAAGCCACTTAAGTAGAAATCACTACTGTACAAATTTTAGCCCATAAAAACTGTCATAAAAAAATTGCCAATTAGTGGAGAGCTGAAATAGCTGTCAGTTTGAATCACTCTTTGGCTGTTGTTTCCCATTTCACTTTTCACTTCCATTGTGATATCTGTCAAGTGTGATGGTCTCCGTAATTACACAACGCTCAATGTAATCATAATACAAATCATGATATAGACATCCATATGGTCGGCCTCCCATCAGGTGAATTTAGGCTGAACATTAAAGTTTTGTCACTGTTTTTCATTTCATCAAATCAGTACAGAGTCAGTCATTATTAAGAAAGAAAGAAAACTTCAACTTCTCCAGGATTATCGAGACATACTGTATAACACACCTGACTGGTTAAGTTATTATATTCATTACATTAAATTGGGATAATTTTACACATGGGATTGGCATAATATTATAACTTGTTAAAAGTAGAAGAAGAAGAAGAAGAAGAAGAAGAAGAAGAAGAAGAACTTTATCAATCCCTCTTGGAGAAATTCAATTTTAAATTCAATTTTAAATACATAGACATTGTTTTTGACGTGTATCAGAAGGATATTATAGTGCTCATTAAAAAAGCTTGAAAAATAAAACCGTTCAACTGCAAATGTTTTATAGAGTAGAAAGAAAAAGAAGACGAAACATGTATTTTAACCTTAAATGTCGTACCTGTGGTTTCAAAATGACTTTGTAACATGTTAATTCCAACTAGTATAAAAGCAGCCATATAGGCACTACATTGCATATTAAACACATTCTGCATATACTCGCAAATGTGACCTCTCCAGAAATCATGTGTTGCTCTCAACTATATTGTTAAGGTACACCTTTAAATTCACATCAAAATGTAGTTTTAATGTGATTAAGAAACAGTCCATCTCAAATTAGCTTAAGCCTGTTGCTTGAATTTAAACCTGAATTCAAGCAACAAAAATATTAAATGGAAACCCATCATATTGTACATTTTACTGGTTGTAACTGAACTGCATAGCTATCATTATATTTATATTTGGTGTCTCATGAAGTGAGAATTCAGCTTAATGTTCTTCTTCTACAAAAAATACTATTCGTTTGGATAAATATTATATAATTGTAATATAATAAAATAATATAGTAATTGAAATGTGTTAATTATTTTGTTGATTGTTTGTTGTAGTCTACAGTTTATTGACGACTTTAAAATGTATTCAACCTTTTTGATCTGCAAGTAAATACCAATAAATTAATAAAACCTGTACTGAATTTTAAATAGTTATTTTGTCAAGACTAACTTATTATATAACAAAAAAGATGAAAATGAACAACTTAACTGCTTCAAGAAATGACAGCTGTGCGAGAGCAGATTCTGTTGCGGCAGAGGGTAAAAAACTACCCCCTCTCCAGTGGTTGTAGGGTATGAGAATGTTGCCGGTTCTAGTTTCATCTACCGTTGGTTACATTTACTTTGCTGTATATTTAAATGTACAACGCTTTCTTCAATGTATTTGTGCAATAATACCTGATGATTTCCAGAGATTTCGGACTGGACTATTCAATCGATGCATCAGGAAACTCTGGATTTACAGGCGAGAGATGGTTCTACCTCTCGAGTATGTCTTCGTCCTGCTCCTGGCCTTTTTCAGGTTGTACCGCGCAGCTCAGGGCTGTGCTCCAGCCCCTGGTCAACATACGTTAAAACAACAATTTGGTGTCAAAGCTTGTGATCCATTTTTTGCGCTTTTTTTAGAAAGAACACTTATATTTTACTGACACACACACACACACACACACACACACACACACGCACACAACCACTTTATCTGTTGTGACGTGTGATTCATAAGATGATTCTGACTGGTGGGCTCATGACAGTTGCTTTCATTTTCTTCTATATATTTTTCCCCTTGTCGCCAAGGTCATTGGTGAGCAAACCCCTCTCTAAGTTTTTCCAGCACGTTCCTCTTTCGTCCTCCTTCCAATTCCTCCCTCCCTCCGTCCCTCCTCGGCCTGATGGCCCCATGAATCATCCCGTCTTCCCCATCGAACACTCCGACGCCTCCCTCCCACCACAGCCACCCCAACTTCCCCAATCCTTCTTCATTCCCGCTAACAATTTGGTAATGAAATATTGATTTTTAGTTAGATTCAAATGGATGTTATTAACTTTGCATTGATAAATCACTCCCCTCTCTTTCTTCTTCGTTTCTCCTTCTCTCTGTTTTGGATAGAGTACTGGTAGTAACACCTGCTTCACAATAAAGCCTGGAGGCCTGATTTGCTACATGACCTACAGTGCTCCTTTCGGAGGCTACTCCCTGTTTTCCTCCCATACAGGCACAGTCCTTCTCTCACATGCACAGTCTGCCTGCATTAAAAGCTGTGAATATATACTGATGTACCTGTTCTGCGGTCAATGGCAGTGGTTCATACCATATTTCAATCACTCTTGTGAACTCAGATGAAGTGCCCTTTTCAGAGAGAGTCATGCATAGCTTTGCAATGTCCTGTGCACAATGAAATGTTTTAAAGAGGTGAGGTGCTCTTAGCTGTGCTGATCATTTTGATGTCCGTTCTGCCTTAACAAAAGAAATTATTTGAAACAAAGATATACATTCTGCTCAGGTAAATATTGAGCAGAATGCCATGGGGAGTACCCGGAGGTTTACCAGTGGGCCTCTATAGAGAGGTCGACACGATTTATATGAGAAACACACAAAAAAACAAGCAATTAAAGAAAACAGCAACACCACACACAGAGACAGAAAGAGAGACGGATGTGCGCATGTGATCTGGCTGGCTGTCACCTATCGCCCTGTCTCCCTCCCCCAGCCAATCATGTTTGATTATCTAGCTGGGTCCTGTAGCTGTGCCTGCCCCTTCTGTGGTCTTCTGATGTTATTTTGACTTTTGCTGACTTGTTTAACATGAACACTTATATTTGGGACTGAAATGTTCATGGAAACTGTGTTAAAATCCAGAGAAATAGAAGCACTCAAAAATAACTAGTTAATACATGTAGTGCTTGTGGTGGCAGCAGCAGCAGGGATTCTGCCAACAGCTGAAGGCTTTAATAAGCGGTAGGCAGAAAAACAAAGACTGCCCATTGTTCAGACGGCCCATTATTGAAAAGAAATGTACCATTGGACTGAAAGCCCATTTGTCCGACAGCCCAAAACCCCGAAAGCAAAAGGAGATCAGTTAGGTTTAGGGTATGAATATCAACTTAAAGGCAGAGTGGATTTTAAGATGGATTTTCATGAAACTTGATGGAGGGGCCAAGGAAGTATACATTCATTTTTGCAGCGAGGCAGATGCACGCATTTTACTTTCTTTAGTTGAATTTAGTAGTCTGTCTGACAGCTGTTCAAGGTCAACCTGTAAATACTGTATGTTAATATCGTATATTGTGTTTTCTTTTAATATATAGTAAAAATATTTGGCTTGAGAAAAAAAACTCATTGAGTAATAGTATCTACTATTGTTTTCATATAATACACTATTTTTGTGAACCTAAGACTTTGGTGCTCGGCATCGGCCAATCAGCTCGCTGCTCCCTCATTGCGAGCGGGACCCAGAGACCCCTTAAATAAAACCCGTCTGTTTGCTATCCTGGCCCCTAAATGGTGGAACGAGCTCCCTCTTGATGTCAGGTCAGCGGAAAGTCTTCACAGCTTCCGTTGCAGACTGAAAACCCACCTGTTTTAACTGCACTTCGGTCAATAAAAATAAATAAATAAATAAATAATAATCATATCCTCATGATTGTTTGCACTTATGAACTGTAATGTAATGTAATCCGACTAGAGATTTGAAGGATTCACAAAATCTCTTTACACAGTGCTCTATGACAAAGTAGAGCCTCAGTATAGAGATTGCTGAGATTTTTCAACACATTTTGACATGAAAACCATGGGTATCATGTTATATTTAAGGACCTCTAAAAGGTGAATTTAAGAATAAATGTATAAATCGAGAAAATGCCCTTAGACCTCACAGTGTTAATCATTGTGGCTGTATGGGTAGTAGTGTATCCTCAGGTTGTTTTTTTCTAGGCTGCAAATGCGTGAATTATTTTTATTTATGTATTGTCGCACTTGAACCATGGTTTTAATGCCAGATTTCACTTCCTTTTTTAATGTTCGTGTCAATTTATCCTCCAAAATGACTGGTAGCCTTCCAAGGCTTCGGTTTGGTGCCCGACTGAAGGAAATCTCAGTGGCTGTAATTTGTTCCCTTTAGATGTGTTTGTTTTGTCTCTGACAGTGTTACTGAAATGGAACTGTCAGCTGGAAGACAGACTTTGAACATGAAGGCTTTCATTTTTACAATGAATGTAGTTTATGTTCAACAATGTGAGTTTGCTAACTTGACTGATATGTTGTTTAATTGGCTTTTACCTTAACACAAAACTGACTTCATTGATTTTGATAATAATGACATTTCAATTAATTTCTTATTCATAGGCGTTGCCTGCTTTCTACAATGGACGACACTGCATAGTTTCACAGCTTCCTGCACACACCAATACACACAAATATCCCACCCCCCCATCCAAAACCAGCTATTTGACACAAGATGGACGTGGTGGACAGGCAGAGCCCAGGGGACACAACCAGGGTTGCATATGAGGCGTCCGTTACTGGGAGGGGCATTAACATTTCTCTCTGTGCGTTCTCACTGACAGCGACACAATTTCCTGTTCCGTCTGGCGAGCTTCTGACTGCGAGCCAGGACTGAAATGTAATCTTTGGGGCTCACAGCGCGGTCTGCCTCCCCAGAGTATTTCCCCGACAAAACCTTGAACTCTGCTCGGGAAATCTTTTATTCCGAGGGCTGAAAAACACTGGAGCACTCTAAAACAGACTGACTAATATCCTGGCCATGAGATTACACTAGACCCTGGTTGGAATATGCGCACACACCACACAAACATAGACACACCAGCGACACATAGTAGAAGCATTGAGATTACAAGCCACTCTTTTTTTTCCATGACTTTTTCTATATTTGTAAAAAACGGAACATATTTCCAGTCATGCATGTACTGGAAGATTGAGAGAGAAAGAGAGAGAGAGAGCGAGAGAGAGAGAGAGCGAGAGAGAGAGAGAGAGAGAGAGAGAGAGAGAGAGAGAGAGATTATGTGTCTAAGAGTCTCCACCATGACCTGGAATGTGTTTGGGGAACGTCTGAGTTTGAGTTCATGTTGATTTCTCGGGAGAAAGGCTCTCTATAGGTTTAAAGTAACAAGGAAACATGGTCTCTCTCTGCTGCCACTGTGATTTATGTTTAGACAACAGATCACTGTACCAGAATATTAATAATAATGTTTCACACATTATGACACCGGGCACACATACGCTGGGGGTGTTTGTGACAATGAGTGGCACAATTTAAATATATATATATGAGCTTCATCTTACACATGGAAAATTGTTTTACTGTACTAGGGACATTATTTTCATATTGTATCAAAGGGCCTATAGTTTTTTTTTTTATCTCACTTACCTAGAGGTTTCCAGTGATGTAGTAAACTTCACTTTTATTTGTCAAGGTTTTCAAACAAACATCTATGACATATCTGCCACCAACACAATGGAGGTGGATGGAAGTTCATTGGTGATCATTTTCTCAAAGCATTTACCAAATTGTTCTAAATGTGTGTTTTCTGACGCCTACATGGTACTAAAATAAAACACACATGATTTCTAAACATTTATACCACCGCATTGACCGCCGCAGCGGTCATATAGACCGCATTTGCCTTACAATGCTATCCAAATGCGCAAAGAAGATTCTACACATCATTTATAGGTCGGAGGACAGGAGAATGGGGTAAATCTCATGTTTTTCAACTGCGCAACGCATTTGAGATTGAACTGCCACAAAGTCAGAAAAAAACCCTCCGGTTGATCTACAAGTCAGGAACACAGCCTCTGATTCATATCATTATGGATCTTGAATGAAACATTGGCGTTGGCAATCTGCGCTCCCAGAGTGCCATTCTAGTTTTCTGATGATTTGGATGAACCAACTCTATAAATTCCATGTTAAAGTATGCTGCCCTACCTCTGGTAACGTTGATGTTACTGTTATTGATATGTTACTGTAACAAATTCTTTAAATGTTTAAGACCACAGCCTCAGTGATCAATACAAGCTGCGGGAGGCACCCAGTGAAACTGTAAAACAGTGACGTGACCGCACTGCATACAACCCTACTGCATCCCTGTAGATGGTTTTACAATAGCGTGACCTTTGTTAGGCTCTAGAAGATGCACAACCCTTCCTATCCTCCCTTGCTCAGTGCTATAAGGACACATTAAATCTAGATAGGACTGCTGCATTAAGTAGGAAGACTGTCTCATGCTACATGTAGATAACCTTGTGTTATTAGCTCCCTGATGGCCAATCAATATGCCACTTCCTAGCTGCTGAGGATGAACCAAGTCCCTCACCTAGATAATCATCTCTCACTGTCTGATGCCGAATAATTGGTCGCCTCTCAATCCCAGCTTGGTTGACAAGGGTGGTTTGCATATTAAAAAAACACTGCGCTAACAGTCTATCATTCTGAACAGAGAGAATAAACATGCATATACATAATATTTTGAGATAATTGAGCTGGGATGCATCACCAAGCCCCAAGGAACTAAAATAGCTTGATAAAGAGAAGCTGGGGATGGGCTTTGCTTAAAGTGTACTGTTGATCACAGCTGTAATGCTATGCATAGTGAGGCAAGGACGGTGTTTATGACTGTGTCGGGAAAAGAACTGCAGCAGAGAGTTGAGTCCCTGATGGCCATCTCTCTGTGGAGTGGAGAAATCATCTTCCCACTGAGCGGCTGGTCCCCAGCGGACAGAATTGACATGGATGATGAGGATGGTGATGATGTTTAAACGAAAAACTCCCTGTCCATATGTCCACATCCGCACTTCTGCTGCCCCTCATGCTGCCGCTCTTTCTCTGTCACCATTTTCTCTGTTCTCTCTTTCTCCTCATGGAAGCACACTCACATTTATTTGTCTCTTCTTCTAAATAAATCTGGAGCACATTTATACGCAGGTGCATTTGTTTATGCATCATATTTCTGCGTGTAATGCCACATATTCATACAAGTGCCAAATTATTTCATGCAAAACATTTGGCTCCTTTCAAAATTCCCCAGTGAGGTTTCCTAAAATAATTCTTTAATTATAGAGTTTGATGAGGAGCACATCAATGAGGCTTCTATTAAAAGTATTTTGTATTATAGGAGATCCTAGATGATGAGATGATATTGAATTCAAATGTAATGTACAAATAAAGTTCTTACTTTTGTTATAAACTCTCTAAGAACCCTTCATAAAGGGGCATCTACAAGGATCCTTCTGTGTTCTTTGTGATGCGCAAACAAATCGTTTACAATTGTTTGCCACTGTTTTTCCCCTAAACTTGACCTCTTTGACAGTGCTTTGTCTAATTGCTGTCTCTGTACAAAATTCTAAACATTGTATGGGATAGGGTTAGGTTAAGGTTAGGTCTGTGATAAGGAAGGGAGCAGTCAGACAGGAAGCTCTCTATGGAAGGTCAAACTAGGTACAAGTCTAATCTCTTTAGCTGCATAACTACAGTTTATGTACACCGTTAAAATTGTGATTCAATATAATGTGCAATCAAAACAAACACTTTTTTAGAACCGTCTGAAATATAACTAATATGCAAAGAATCTGGAAGTTTGCATGCAATACACAAAGTCAATGACGACAGTTATGTGTAGATGCTGCCCTTAACTTTTTTGAATTCACAGATGTATGCCATAGATCAGCTAATTAACTTAAATTCAAAATCAGTGAAAATAGATCACTCTTGAAGCAAAGAATAAAATGTGCTAAAGCTTAAAAATCTATCTGCTAGAATTCTGTATTCCTTCACCTCTGTTTGCTTTTGAAAAGTATCAGAAATAAAAGAGGCCTCAGTGCCTGGTAGTACAAAGACAGCAAATATCACTATAAGCTACATCATATTAATAGTTCACACTGCCAATAATGGTCAGCTGGTAGTGGCAATGCTGGCAGGTTAGCTCAATAGCAGTAGTGCTGACACAGCTAACCCCTGTTACAAAGTCTGCCAAAGTGGCCAAATTGTGCGTTGCTTTGAATGTTTTCTGCTGCAAGGAATTGTGAGATGGCATCATCTCTTTCCCTTTACTAAAGGAAGGTCCAGTGTATCCTATGCTAAAGAGGATAAGAAAGGAAACATTGAAGCACCTTTCCTTAGCATTAGAGAGCTTGACCGGCTCTTATCATGGCTGCTACTTACAACAGATACTTCCGGGTTCTTTACCTCAGTTCTTTTTTTCCCATTCTACCTATTTGTCCCTCCATTCGGCCTCATTCTCACTTCCCCAGCCCCCTTACATTGCTATTCTCCATCCATCCACCAGATGCCCTCAGACTTTCCCACCTGACCCAGTCACCTGACTCCCTCATTTATCTGCTCAACTGTTTCCATTTTCCCCATCAGCACTGCAGTATGTAACCGGCCCATTTCCACTCATTCCCTGCCAGATTGTCAATGTTGCTTTGCGCCTAGCTTTCAACCCACCTGGACTTAGACCTGGACCTGTTCCTGAACCCTTATCCATACCTGCCTGCCTGTACCTTTTCCTGTCCCATTTCTTTTAACCCGTGGATTCCCAGTTACCCCTGTGCGTACTTGATACCCATGCCGGTAAGCTTGGGTAGCATAAACTTGAATTGAATACAAAGCTTCTGTGTGTGCTGCTAGCATAGTTAGCTGTTTATGTCTTTTGCACACAAGTATATCAACTTACATTGATTGTCTACAAGAAAATATTAATTGGAAGCTGTATTTACATGGTAATAATTCAGTAAAGCATTGCCCAATTATCTTCAGGCACTACATTTGAATTCTTACCTGTTCCAAAGCTGTTTGGCAGCAACTGCATTCTTACCTCCCTGTGGCATGGTAAAGAAAACAGACAAGCAAGAAACCAAAACATGAATGTGCATGTTCAATTAAAGAGTTTGCATTATCTGCACTGCAAAGTAAGTAACAATGTCACTGACCTGTTCTGTCTAGAATGGAATTTCTTAAGGTCACTTGGTGGTTCTCTGTGGAATCAGACAGTGGCTGGCAGCATAAACTTTGGATATAGCTGTCATCTCTCTGTCTCTGCCTCCCATGGTGGTACTGAGGGCATGTGCGTTTGTGCCAGTCTTACAAGGACAACATCAAGACACAATATAAGTGTCAAAGCAAGAGAAACATATGGAGATCACTGCCAGAAGTGGCAGCACTTGTGCCTGCAGGATGGAAGCTGGATGTTGGATGCTGTGGAAGCTGACAACCAGCCTAGTGGCCACCCAAGGGGGCTGCTGCTCCTGGGGCACGGCTACGGCCAGGAGCCAGGGGAGCTCTTGGGAAGCTTCAGACTTGGAGGGGTGTGGGGGTGGATGCTGTCATTGCTGGATCAGTGGAAGAGGCGGACACCATGAACCCAGGTTCAGTACATAACACTCAGGGGACAATTCAAATGGAGCACAGAAACTGGAGCTTCTAACCTCTGCAACCTCTGTCTGCCTCCAGACAAGTATGTAAAAATGCTACAATTAATATTTAGCTAAAAATGGACTTTCCAATATAAAAAAATAAATAAATAAGACAAGACCTGGCATTGCCCTGCCTACCGCTTGCACTAGGTTGGGTAGTGGGCATGATGAGTTTCGCCATCTGGTCTATTTTTTCTAAATATTGGAAAGATTCATCCATACATGTTTGACTCAGATGGGAAGTCTGTTGTGCACCAAAAAATTGCAGACATATCTTAAGTTAACTGTTACATATTGGTTGTTTAAAAATGACATGTTTTGTGTTCAGTTGTACCTAGCGCCACCATTTTTTGTCACGTCTGGTGACAGATGAAAAACCAAGATGGCGACGGGCAAAATGCCAAACTCGAGTCTTCAAAACCGCACTCTACAAATCGATGGGTGACTTCTATAGTAACTTGTGGCTGACACAGTATTCGTGGTTTTGAAACATACAATAACATCTAGTGGGATTTTTTTGGTCCAGTTTCAGATGGACAGTTCCAGGGTCCAGTTTACATCCAGAAACTGCACACTCCATGATGTTTACTGTCAATACTTTTACCATGCTAAAGCAAACTCTTGCTCTCTGTAGTGACAAGTCTGCTCTACACTGGAGTTTTTAGGTTTCTTTGCCAGTGTCGAAGACTGTTTCCATGTCGATATGTGGCGCCATTTGCGTATTAGACAGCAATTGGCTGTTTTGAATTTGTGACGTCTCTTTATCTTGCCCTGGGTATGTTTGAATCTCAGATTTTAGGGAAGTGCAGAGATATCTCCTTCAGTTCAAGAATGTGAAAACACTTCTCGACTGACAAACTTTGCGGTCAGTATAGTCAAAACCGAAAAAAAAAAGTATTTTACCAGTGTTTGAAATAGTTATTTTATTTGGATTCTTATATTTCTACACCTACAATGACCATATAAGATACAAATAAATTAACATTAAAAGTAAGAAATCCTGGGGCATGGTTTTAAATGTCAAAATTTATTTTTTTCACTCACCTAACTTTTGTTTTTCTTGCCTTGCCTTCTTGCCTAAGAAGACCCATTATGGATTATACCCACTGGTAAGTCCACATCTTTATACTATCGTCCTGTAACACATTTTATGAATGTCTATTGACTGAAATGTTCAGGATACCCATGATAGCCATCTAGGGCTAGAGACCCCAATGCCAGTATAGGTCATGAGTATAGGTCATCCACTAAGGCACACTTTTCACACACACACACTCACACACACACACACACACACACACACACACACACACAGACACTTTTTCAGGAGATAGTAAAACACTTATTTGTTACAACAATACCGAGTATATGTTGTGTTCACACAGTTTTTCATGACATATTTGAAATCTTTAGTCATCCAGTTTCTGTTGCCATATATTGCATCTGTAATTCTCCTTTGATCATATAATGAAGCATGCTTGTTTGAAGAAAATCACCAATCAACACAGCACTAATGTGTAAGAAAAAAAAGCCATATAAATGTTGTCATTAGTTCACTTGATATAGCTGTCAGGTTCAATCGTCCTTTGAATGCTGTTTGGATTCCATTTTCACACATATCATCATGATTTCTGTCAAGTTTGATTGTTTCTAGGTAAGAGTAATTACAGGGAGCTCGGTGTAATCTTCCATTAAATTAACATCCATATGCTCTGCCTCCCAACAGCTATGGCAAACAACTGAAACTATTTTTGAAAATAAGAGAGATACTAAAAGAAGATGGAAGTTACAGTATCTCACAAAGGTATATAAAGCAGCTGTTGTCAATATTTATATTGACAATGGATCAAATGGCTATGTGTAATGCAGGTTACGCGTGAATAAAATAACCCACAGATAGTTATTACCCAAATCTGCAGTTCCCCTCAGCGCTACAGAGCATTTTAGCATCTTTCTAACTCATTTTGTATTTACAGACCGCACCTGTATTGTTGTGGTTCAGTCTCACTGCTGTCATCACCGCTTTCCAGGCTGCTGGTTTCAGAAAACAAGCTCTGATACAAGGTACCTGCCCAGAACCAAACAGCAGAAAGACAAAGTTAGCGGCTAGCTAGTGCAACAAGTAGATCCTCTATCATCTAACGAGCTAGCCAACACCCGGATGGAAAGTAACCTGCTTCATCTCTGAAAATATGCTCTGTTGCACCTGTAACCAGACCCAGTCAGTGAGGGTCATGGAGTACACCTGTACATCACTTCAGCGTGGTAGGAAGTTAAACCACTGTAGGTCCTAACTAGATTTAAAGGGGGTGTTACGCTACTCATTAAGCTGTAGAGACAGGTTCTCCTTTCAACCATCAGAGTCAGAATCAGAAAACCTTTATTCGTCCTACAGCGGGGAAATGTACAGCCCTACAACGGCAAAGGGAAAGTGCAGATAAATGGGCAATATAAAAGTACAAAATAGAATAAAAAACAACAACCGTGGTAAGTAAGTAGCAGGTTAACATAATACAGTCAGTGAACATGTGAGAGTAATACTCTAGCAGCCAGTGATAACAATAATACATAGTAAAAAAAGGATGTATTGCACATATGTATTGCACAGTAAAAATAGTAACGGGAGTAGGGGTGTCCAAACATTTCATGTTTAGACGCCGCATGGAGAAAAAAAGTTTAAAGATTTTTTAAGAGACTTATCTTAACGAGTGAGTTTCAACCATTTTGTACTGTACACTAGAATCTGCCGTAAGATGATTTTATCACTATCACATTTCCGCAGAGTTGGGAAGTGTGCAGGATAGTTGTCACTGATTTGTCTTACAAAAAGTGTAAGCTTCACAACAAATGATCCATGTGTGTACATTTGTGACACAAGCCCATCTTTTCCTTGCAAGCGTGTGCTCAATGTGTTAAGATGGCCAGTGAGATCAACTAAACAAGTGAGGGCTGCCAACCACTCAGTTGTTCAGTTCAACAAGGCTCTGTTTGTTTGTCTTTTAAAATAAAGGGTCAATTTAACAACTAAGCCAACGTACATCTGAGTGGTAGATTGTGTCCTTGTATTGCGCATCCATTTCTGTCATCACATCACCCAGCTGGGTGCTCTGGTACAGGGTGCTTCCTGAGGCAATGCAATTTTACAGCCCCTCCTCCGCACTCACTAACTTTACTGCACACTAGGGATGCTATCACTTCATGGAATGCCATCAGTTATAACTCCACTCTGTAAAAAAGTAGTCTTTTTCCACCATGTCCAGAATCCCCTGCATTCACTTTCTGTGGCTGGCAAAGTTTTTTTAGTATAGAAAGAGCTGCGAGCAATCTACATATAGTGATTGTTACACCTATAATTGTACTGCCTAACCTGTATTTTAAAACAGTCAGGCTTTGGTAAAAGATCATTATTTGGGTTAAAATAGACCCTTTTCTCGCAAAAATCCCCAAAGGGTAACTTTTGATCTGAGGGCATAAAGGGCTGAGGGGAACATCGACACGCTCCCTTATGTATATCAACACATCTGCAGTGGATTCCTAAGAAACCATGAGTCCCTGTTCACGTCCAAAAATTGTTGAGACATACATTTCAGATATTTAAATGTACTTCTATTAAAGCTTTATTAACGTTTAACATTTGAATATACACTATATTGGTGAGAGCAGCTGTTTGTTTTTTTCTGTGGCATTTTCAACTTTTTTTTTACAGATTACAGTGTAGAAATGGGGGTAGACAGGGGTATGACATGGTACAAAGGTCCCAAGGCCAGGATCGAACCCCGGACATTGGAGTTATGTGGCTTGGCCGACCAGATTCAACTTAACAGCTAGCATCACATGCCGTAAACAGTTATCTCTGGTTTACACAAAGAGCAGGGCCGTGGATGTGTGTGACTGCATGTGTGGCCATGTGTGCATTTGTTGGTCCATGTCCATTCTGTGTGAGGGGGGTAATGACAGTATACTGACAGGATGTTGATTATCTAGCTTGCAGGAGGCTGAGGCCTGTCTGGACGTCAGGTAGGAGTCACAGCCCCGAGGAGTGATGAGACAATCAGACAGAGAGGGAGATAGAGAGAGGAGGGCATATGTCAGGGGCAGAGGACGATGACAATAAGCTGTCTGTCTCAGCTGACACACACACAGCACTATCAGGATCAGATTAGCTACAGCAATGCTCTAAAATGTGACACACGAAAACAAGCACACATGCACAGGACATACAGTACATGTACTTCAGATGCAGTCTCTCCTTCACCCCTGGTGTCTTTTGCCATATTTATTTATGCTGTACTATAGATATACCAGACAGAGTAAATACTTTTTTATAGAACAACTCTGCAGTTCCCCTTAGATCAACTGAGTCTTCTGATATATGTCAGGTTCTTTTTTATTAGTTTTTACAACCTGCAACCTTATTGTTTTGGTTCACTCTCGAAAAAGTGAAGCCAATGCGGAAGTGCCTTAAACTTGCATCTTTTCACATTGCCTGCAGGGGGCAACTCCACTTTATTACCTCAGTAAACATTTTCCAAATTAGTTTATGGTCTCAGTCACTAGTTTCAAGTCTTCTTCAATACATCATGATGTTCATTTTTGTAAACTATGGTCCCATTTAGAGTAAAATATACAGTAAAGCAGCGAATGCTTCAGGGCTTTTTTGGCTACCTTGTGATTGACCGGTCGCTACTACGGTGTTGTCTGTTTTGGGTGTTGTCTGTGTTTTCGTTGTTGAATTATAACCCTTTCACAGTGTACTTTCAGTTCATGAAAGTTAACAGTAACATGTTGGTCACCTATAAATGTCTAGCTAAAGCTCTTGCACCCCTTCTAGTTCCTAAAAAACTGGCGTTAGCCACAAACCAAGACGGTGACTTGAGGCTTCAAAATGGTAGAACACATACAAATGGGGGATGTCACCGTGGCTTTGTCCACTTATTAAATACCGTGTACACATTCACAGCTTTTTATTGTGAAAAAGCTCTGATAAACCCACTGTGCCCAGCACCAAAGGGCAGACTGCCTGTTAAACAGCCAGATACTTCCCTCAGTAGTTGGATTGAGTATTGGACATACATTCATCAGGTGGCAAGAAACCCAACTTGGAGTAGACTTTTACTCCATATGCGCTGGATGTGTAGACTGGGAATAGTTTGCTAGCACATTCACAAAGTGTCAGGGGAATCTGCATTTGTGGATTTAGCCAGTGAAACTTGAGATGACTATGAAGTTGATTTTAGTCATTTCAGTCCAGTAAGTGGTCTAATTTTGTTTAAAAAATGTGGTAAACAAACCGCAGAGTCAGTTCGGTTGTTGATCGCTATGATTGATAAAGCGTTCTTTGTCAGTGAAATATTTTGTCTGCAGGTAATGTTAAACGCACAATATGTAATTTTCTGCCACTTGGAGTTTCTCAATCAAAACACAAACAAAAGAAGGAGTTTGGTGGCGTTGTGAAGTATCATGGGATCATGGGAGTTGTTGTCTTCGCCAGCATTGCTGTCATCGCAGACAGCTTCTCCCGGTTGGGATTCCTTTATTGTTCATTGTTCAGGAGGTTTATTTAATTATGCGCAGAAGACTCGTCTTTCAAGCAGAGCAGGTGATTAAAACTGCTAAAAACACTGAATAAATCAGTTTCATGTTAAAATCAGTGTTTCTCCAATGTGGTTTTGCGGACATATAAGGGGCTGCGAGCTAACTGCTAACGTTTGCTCAGCTTGTTTCTCTGATGACCTAAGATACATACTTCCGATGACTGAAATTAATATATATATATATATATATATATATACGTTAGTTAAAAAAAAAATAGTTAAAAACGATCTAAAAAGTGTATCGTAAAACAAAAAAAGTGGTTTAAAACTGGATAAAAAGTTAATTTATGACAGCATCTGGCAGACAACCACAACGCTGACCCATGCTCAAAGGGGATACATCATTACAGGAGACACAATGAAATGGGCGGTTACCTTGATTAAAAAAAAGTTGGAAGCATTTGGGAAAATGTACACAAGTCAACAAAATATATAGTGTAGGTCGAGTCGTTTTTAGACATTTTAATGGCGAAATGTTACATATTATCAGCAGTTTTGTCTCCACCCATGGGTGTTGAAGATTTCTTATTAGTAATTTTACCTGACACCAGAATTGCAAAGGCAAATGCATAATTAGGGTTTTTTTGTGTTATACTGTAAATGTTTATATTACGCACAGTGAGCACCCTTCTGTTCTATGTATCCATTCTTCTCTTTTATTTCTTATTCTTTAATTTTCCTCTATTGGATTGAAGCCCAGCGAAATAAACAAAAAATGTTCCATTATTTGTACAATCTTTAATTATGCATTAGGGTGTGGTGTGCACATTAAAAAAGATGCAACTAAAATGCTCATTAAATTTGCATAAGTGACAACATTTTAAGCTGAGTACAAAAACATAGGCAGAGGTCCATTTACCACGCCATAGATAAAAGGGCATGGGATATTAAGAGGTAAGGCTCTGTCTGAATTCACAGAGAAACCCCTAATCTTACTAAATTGTCCTTCGCCAACTAATTGACTTTTAATTAATCCCCTTGGTATTTGGAAAAGCACAGACCTTAGCAATAGGTGTTCTGTGTTCAACACCTGCATTGTGGAAGCAAGTGATCTTTGTACATGTGTGGGTAAAACTGGTTCACTACCTAGGGCGTATTGTGTAGTAAGCAAACATGTGAAAAATGTGGTTTCCAAGCACCAACAGCTGATCAGAATAAAAACTATTATTTTGCAGTGGATTTGTGTCCTCAAAACATCTTTAAGCCATTTTTACTTTCACTGTCAACCTGGTCATTTTTAGGGAATGAAACTAATTTGTCAGCGCTGTTTCGTTGACTGAAGATATTTACAATGTATGTTGGTAAATAGTAATAATAAAAGAGTACGGATGATGATTGAAGTTTGAGGAAAATCCTGGTGACAACATGTCATGAGCAAATAATCCACAGAAGCTACAACAGAGACATTAGGAAAAGTGTTAAATGTCAGATGTTTTCCCCCAGAGTGAAAGAGCAAGGGCTTGTTTTGAGAGCCAAGAGTATATGATATCCAATAACCCAACTTCCTCCTGTCACATACACATTACAGTCCAAGCTAACTCAAAGCCGACACCTATTCTGAGACTGAGTGATGTTAAATTATAAATGGCAAGCAGAGGCAAACTGGATAGAGGGTATTTGATTTGGATTTGTACTTTAAAAACTGCCAAAATTGCATGTATCCTTTTAAACAATGACCTCATGGAGGTTTTGCCCCGGTAAAATGGTTTAAACTGTGTGTTTGGTCTCTTGCAGTTCACATTGTAAGGTGTTCCTGTTTAGGAAGAAAGGAAATAATGGGAGGACGGAGTAGAAATTCTGACAAAAAAGCCATTGCACCTGATTCATCACCTGGGACTGAACGTGGCCTCGTCTCCCTAAGGCATCTTAAGGCTAAGATGATGTAAAATTGAAAGGTGTTTCACAAAAGCATCGTAACTGAAAACAATGTTCGAAAATGATCATAGATAAACGAATGCCTGTTACCGACCGAGGAGACAA
Source organism: Bovichtus diacanthus (assembly GCA_943590825.1). Lineage (NCBI taxonomy): Eukaryota > Metazoa > Chordata > Actinopteri > Perciformes > Bovichtidae > Bovichtus > Bovichtus diacanthus. The sequence goes on from CALSBV010010642.1 coordinate 478,202, forward strand.
GAGCAGAGCATCATGAGCTCCAGAACCTGCAGGACACACCTCAAACAACTTTTTAAGTTTTTATGTGATTTATTAGTTTATTTCTAAGTGTATGCTTTTACCATGTGTCATGCGCGGTGTGAGTGTAAGGCAACGGTGGAAGGACCCAAATGCAGACGGTTCAGGTACACAGGAAAATTTCAGTGATTTTCTGATAAAATAACTTTAGGGAATGTGGGATTGTGGCTCGAAGGAGGGACAGAGGGCAGAAAGTGACACCGTGAATTAATGTTCATTGTGACGTTATGTGTGCTGTAAAAGGGGTGATAATGTTTAAATGACAAAATAAGAAAATAAATCTCACCATGAACTCTATTTAATTCAACAACTGATTTGCACAATCATATCAAAGTATCCTTGATATATTTCATACCTCCAGTGAAGCTCCACACACCTGCTGAATCTATGTTAGGGAGCACTGAAGGTGTTTTGAAAGCTCCCCATGGAACAACCCTTTACTTTTGTCTTGTTTCCACTACATGGCTCGACTCGACTGGGACAGTTCTTTTTAGGTTTTCCTCTGGAAGAAATTGTGGATAGTACCTAGTGAGCTGAGTAGGTACTAGAAGGTGGAATTAAAACAATGCAGATCACTGGTTTGTCAAAGAGAACGATACGGGACATCCTGCACAAACCAGCTTTTACCAGATCTTCTAAAAATGGCAGCCCGCAAAACCACTCCATGGCCAACTGCTGAAGTTCTGACAGTCCGCTGTTTGGTTGCCGATGAAAGGGATGGAGCAAGCTCTTTTTCTCTAGAGGCAAGAACCATGCAGTGGAAATTAGGCTTTAAACCGATCCCTCGCTAGCACTGTGTAACAAAAGACTACATGAAAGGACTAACTCATCCACATGTTAAGGAAGGCTTTTTGTACACATGCAGCTTTGTGCACCTCTTTGGATTTATGCCGTGCAGGGCCATGTACCCAATCTAAAAATTCCATGGTAAATAACTAGAGACAGTGGGTGGTGAAGGTGTGTGGGGGGATTATTGTGTGGGAGGTGTATTAAAGTGCACAGGGAATGCAGAATGTAGAGTGATCAAGGGCACAGAGAAAGGGGGGATACGAGCAACATACAGAAAGAGAGATAAAGAGGGGTGATGGACATGTCTCAGCCTTTCTCTGACAGCTTCATCAATAACCTTAGGAAACACACACACACACACGTACCTCCCTCTCCTGTGTGTGATTGACAGCTAGCAGGTGCTGAGTGAATGAAGTTGTCAGGCTGGCTGCTGATCAGCTGTGCGTCGCCGTAACAACAGCTGAAGGCTCAGCTTGACGCGTCGCTGCACTTGAAGGTGATCTCTTGTTTTGCCATTGAGCGCGCACAGCCTGTAGCCTTTGATGCTGTGCATACATTCTGTGTATGTTTGTGTGTGTTTGTGTGTGTGTGTGTGAGAGATCCAGATTAAATAACAGATTATTACTTTGTGTAATTGTATTAGACGTTCTCTTGTAGATTATTATGAATGTCAAAGCTGTGCTAAACCAAATTTCAATGTAAAAAAAGAAGGATGCAACATGATGGGAAATGCGGGGTCCACACTGTAAAAGAGGAATCACAAGTTACTGTAAATGCATCCATCGTTTACCACAGTGGCACAGAGAAGGACTTTATTTAGGACAAACATATATTAGAGACAGGCCTTTATTTCAAACTCAGAAGTTCCTCCATGTTTACCTGCTGTCTTGATACATTCAGTGACATCAGTACCTCGATAGTCAACAACGTTATGCTACCATTAGAAGTCTTGTATACTTTCTTTCACATGTATGCTTTTATTGTGAAAAACCATCAGGAAATGTTGAGTTTTGTATAGCTCAACATTGATTAAAGAAGAAACGGAATTTGGAATCAATAAAGAGTATGAACGCACTATTTATGTCATAAAAAGACTCAGAGCAGTAGAATGGCGAGTCTGACAAGAGTCTGTTTTTGTCCCAAAGGAATTAATGCTGTGGAAATGTACAGTATATGAAATGTATCATGTAAGCTGTTTGTTGAAGGCTAGAGACAATTTCACCCCCATCAATATAACAGACTGGACATTTCAAAACATGGCCAACCTTTTACCTAACGTGCCTGCAGACTGCAGACTTTGGGATGAGGATTCCTCGGTCCCTTGTGAGTGTGTAATGGGGGGGACAGGGTTTGACCCGCCAGTAGCTGCAGGACAGAACTCCATGACCCCAGCGCAATGTCTTCCTACGAGGCTGCCAGTGACTTCAGCTGGTTGGCATCTGTTGGCTTTGGATAACCTGCCCGTCTCTTGATGTGGCAACTTTTCAAGGCATGCGGAATAGAAATAGGACAGAGGGAAATTCAAGAGATAAAAGCTAGAAGAAGAGAGAAAAAAACAATGTATGAAAACAAGCAGGATTAAGTGTCCAACCCTTAAAAACAATGTATAAAAAGTTACAGAAAAACTTATGTCAATGCTCCAATAATGTAATACAGTCGAAAACATCCGATAAAAACAATTGGAAGAAATTTTGACATGTCACAGTAAAAAAAGCACAGCTCAAAATATTAACAAACTAAAAATGATGGCTGAATTCCACCTGTACAGCTTTTCCTCTCTCTTCCCTTCGGTATTCTTTGGTAAAAAAACCCCATCTCAATGGCTGGGTGGATGAACATGAGTGTGCACTTTGATGACAGGGCGGTATAATTGTAATTAGTAAAGATAAAAACAGTTGTCTCCCTGCCAGCAATTAGGTGACACCAACATGCAAAATTGACTAAGGACATTTTGACACATTTTCTGAGCTTCTTCCTGAGAGTTCAGCTTGGTAGTTGATGGTCGACTAAATGACAAGTTAGCCCTTGATATTTCACCCAGATGACCTTCAAATAATCCTTCCACTGCCTCACCTCCTTCCCTTGTTTTCTTCCTTTTCCTGTTTCTTTCTTTGACTGCACTCATCCACTTTTATCCCCCTGCTTATGCCAAACAGCTCCGTACCCCCATTACCCCGCCCCCCCCTACTATTCTTGCCCACTGCTTTGTTCCTTTATCCCTTCTTTCCTCCCCTGTCCTTTCTCCCCATACCTCTCAGACTCCCCAACCCGTACCTCTAAGTGGGCTTTGAAGAGTTAATGTTGAGATTGTGATATCCCACTCCGTGCTGCCTCCAGATATCTATTAAATAGGGACAGCTCTCTCACAGCTTATACACCAGATGTTGCTTGCATCTCCATTCATTGCAGATGTAATGGGCCTGAATGCTGCAGTTTGCGACTTCACTGTCATCCATCCTGCGCGATGCAGCACCAGAGGAAAAACAAGTGAAACAGAGAGAGAGAGAGAGAGAGAGAAAGAGAAAGAGAGGTGTAATTATCCTCCATTACCACCTCTTTTATTTCCCCCAGCACCAGAGGAGAATTTTGTGTTTAAATGACAGCTATCAAAGTAAATATGGGCGTTTTGATTCAGAGACTGAAGTGAAGATTCGCTGGAGTGTCACTGTTTGCCTGTCTGTGTGTGTTTGTGCGTATATTCTGGGATGTTAGTGTGTGTAGGGGCGTTTATTTTAGGTGTTGTTAAGAGTTTATGATGCCAAACATTGCCATTTTTAGATTGAAACTGGGAAAACAATCCATGAAGTTTCAGTGCCAAAACCATAGACTGTATACATAAATGGAAGACACGTCCCCTCTTTCTCCAAATGTGCAAAAGTGAAGCCATCCTGGAGCTGCCCTCTTGCGCTTTTGACGATATTTGGATGCAGACTCTGCACAGTAGTGATCGTGGAGTATCCCACCCATACACCTACCCGAGCCAATCATAAGCAAGAACAGCCAGTTTGTTAGCATTGCTACTACGTTAGCACCATGGTAGCTGTTTGCAAAGATTTGCTGACACTTATATCAACACGCACGACGGTCTGACAGCGCTGGCGAACCTCACTATCAGTGTAAATGTTACTAAGCTAGAAGATAGTGACACAGTCAGTGACTGTATGAACCATATATATATAAAGGTCATCAAATTACTAATAAGCCCTACTTGTACTGTAACTTTGCATGACTTTATAAGTGTTTGTTTTGTTTTGCACCCACCTGACAATGTTTTTCGACCGGGACAGTCACCAAGGATAGCATGCCATATAAGGATTTTTACCATTCTTCCCTCAACACATTTTTTGAACACCCAAAGGACTGAAATGTCCAGGTTTTCATGACTGTGACTATCCAGGACATGTGGCACGACTATTGTAGGCCTCTGTAGACCTTTGGCATTCCTCTCTCAACAGTGTGTCCTATTTCCTACACTATATCAAATCAAGTAAAATCAAGTTTATTTATATAGCCCAAAATCACAAATTATACATCTGTCTCAGTGGGCTTTACAGACTGCATAGGATACGACTCTCTCTGTCCTTAGACCCTCGCACTGCACAAGGAAAAATTCCCTAAAAGAAACCTCACAATTAGAGGGGGAAATATGGAAGAAACCTCAGGGAGAGACTGAGGAGGACCAATCTCCCAGGACGGACAGACGTGCAATAGGTGACGTGTGTACAGAACAAACAACGTAGTTAAAAATACAACATAGACAATCTATGCGAAAGAAAACATGATGCGATCATATATTAAAAAGATGGATCCAGGGGGATGTCAATAAAGGCTTATTGGTGTCAGGCAGGACCAGGGCAACAGGTGCAGCCATGATTTGTGATCCAGACGTAACCTTTAATAGTGGCAACCTGCCAGATGAGAGACACAGAAACTCCGGGGATGAAGCCCCGGATGGTGAGTTAGTAACATGCATTTAAGGGACATGAATGCATATAGATAGAGAGGGAGAAGAGGAGAACGAGAAAGATAGAAAAAGGGAGGAGAGGAGTGAGTCCCCCGACAGTCTAAGCCTATAGCAGCATTACTAGGAGCTGGTCCAAGGCAAACCTGAGCAAGCCCTAACTATAAGCTTTATCGAAGAGGAAAGTCTTTAGACTGCTCTTAAACGTGGAGAGGGTGTCTGCCTCCCGAACACACACTGGGAGCTGGTTCCACAGTAGAGGTGCTTGATAGCTGAAGGCTATTAGTGCAAAGCAGCTAATACAGGAGTAATACGATCTTGTTTCCTAGTTCTTGTCAATACACGTGCGACAGCATTTTGAATCAACTGAAGAGTCTTTAGGGATTTTTTGGGACAACCAGATAATATGGAGTTGCAGTAATCCAGCCTTGAAGTAACTAATCCATGGACTAGTTTTGATAGTTTTCCATCCATCCATCCATCTTCATCCGCTTATCCGGGGTCGGGTCGCGGGAGCAACAGCTCCAGCAGGGGGCCCCAAACTTCCTTTTCCCGGGCCACATTGACCAACTCTGACTGGGGGACCCCGAGGCGTTCCCAGGCCAGTGTGGAGATATAATCTCTCCACCTCGTCCTGGGTCTTCCCCGTGGCCCGTGGTCTCCTCCCAGCTGGCTGTGCCTGGAACACCTCCCTAGGGAGGTGCCCAGGGGGCATCCTTACCAGATGCCCGAACCACCTCAACTGGCTCCTTTCTACGCAAAGGAGCAGCGATTATACTCCGAGCTTATCTCGGGTGACCGAACTCCTCACCCTATCTCTAAGGGAGAAGCCAGCCACCCTTCTGAAAAAACCCATTTCGGCCGCTTGTACCCGCGATCTCGTCCTTTCGGTCA
>CALSBV010010655.1:0-41482 GCA_943590825.1 Bovichtus diacanthus
ACACACATACATACATATATACATATATATATACACACATACATACATATATACATATATATATACACACATACATACATATATACATATATATATACACACATACATACATATATATATACACACATACATACATACATACACACATACATACATATATATATACACACACACACACATACATACATATATATATATATATAGTATATATATATATATATATACACACATACATATAAAAATATATATATATACATACATATAAAAATATATATATATATATTTATATAAGATTTGTCTATATTTGTTTTTATCCCAACCCATCATCAATTTCTCAAATGCTCAATGAGGAAGACAGAAAAACATAATAGGTTATAGTGCCTAGTATTTTATTTCCTGAAGACAAATTTCGTACAATAAAACATTCCATCACAATCCAAATGAAATAATTCACCTACTATGTAAACCTGTGATCTTGATTTAAACATAATTTGTTGTCATGAACAATTCTCTTCCAAAATTCGAGACCAATAATCTATTAAAAACAATGATAATGAATATAATTATAGTACAACAGATGGACTTCCTTCTTGTTTCCTCTGACTGCAGCTTAGAACGTGGATACTAACTGGGTCCATCATTACATAAACATTCATGTGTAGAAGGTGCAGCTCCAGAATTTGTCTCTTAATCACATTATGGGCTTTGCTTCTTGTTTCAAGATTTGGAAGAGAGCTGTTGAGCCCTGGATCACAGGATTAACTAGAGAGAATCTTCCACTTAAGTCCCAAAATGTCCCACACATCAGGTACGCAAACATCATCCATGAATACAAAAACAACCAGCAAAATATTCTAGTAACCACCGTCTCTAAATAACTAAGTTTAAACGTGATGAGAAAAAATAAACCAAGTTATACTCGTGTAATGTTTTAGTAATTGTTAGTTGGCTATTGAAACATGATAGCATGGTTAATTTATATTACACCGCTTCCCAACACCTTTGCCAACCTAACGCTGAGACGATTACGTAGCATATGAGATTGTAGACGATTACTGAGCATGCACTTGTTTACCTGTAGAATATGCAGTTATTGAAGCAGACACTGCAGCTGTCATTAGTATGTATCCCTCTGCCTTTGTCCCATCAATCAACAGCATGTTTCAACCATTTAAATACTGTTTCTGTTTGAGGTAAAGTAACCAGACCTTTTCTTTTAGCCTTGCCACAGAAGGAAACCATTGCATTAAAAAAAACTATGAAAGCAGTAAGAAAAGAGCCGTTTCTCCATAGGACTATACATATACACATTATAATCTCTTTTTTACAATATGGAGCCATCCATATTTGTTGCCACAGTCCTATCTGTAATAGCATTTTCTGAGAAAGAAAATTTACAGTATCGCACATTATCTGCCAACAGAGCCTAAACTGACTCTGCCATGAGTCCCTGTCATCCCAGTATCCTAAAAGGAGCTCCTATATTGCTTTAACATTGTCAGATAGTGACCATCTGCAAGGTCGCATAGTTCTCAATTACATTAAAATAATCTAGTGGTTTCCCAACTTCAACAGATATGGTGCATGGCGAGCAAACTGCTAAAACACAGCGACGAAGGCTTTTTATCCCTTTACCTGGCTGATAATGCAAGTAGGACTTGTTTTTTGATTTGACTGGAACAAATGTCAGTCAAATATCAGAGGACCAGAGTGAAAAGCCTACAGTTTTGTCAAAAAGGCCCCAAAGCCAGAATAAAACATGCAAATTATTATGTCCTCATGCATCCTCTCAAGCTCTGTGCAGCTCAATCAGCCACTAGCACACACGGGTCAACAACCAGCCTAAAGTCTAACCTGCCCTCCCTGGAGTCCCTCAGCCTTTGGAGCCACTTTAACGGGCGCGTCAGGGTTTCTATTCATTCATTCTGATTTGTTTGAAGTTTGTGTGGCCAGAGACGCAAAATCATTTTCAGTCTCAGCAGATCCCTTTGACTCCATCAAGAGAATCACCAAATATCTGCAGTGCCATAAAAGAACACGTGGATGTGGATATTTCCATAATGATGAGATGGGCACTAATAAAAAGACCATTGCATAACCATTCTTTTTCTCCAATTTGTACATACGCAACACTATTATATACCATAGAAATATATAAATATTATAAAATCTTTTTTTAATTTTTTTTAACAATGAGCAAGCACTGGCATGCTACTTGATTCCAACAAGCTCTATTTTTGCTCTAGTCATAAAATCAGTACATTGCAGGATATAGAAGGTTTTAGCAACTTTGTGTAGGTGTAAAAAAAACTGGGCAGGAAGTCAGACTCGGCTATTTATGGTGTGCATCTTGTTGAAATTCAGCACTGCTCAAATTGCTATGTGGCAAAGAGGTGAAAATAAAAATCGATGGGGCTGAATCTGAGCTTGGAACTGTTTAACAGTCATATCTGAAGCTAAGTGAGGCCATTTTGGTAAGGGATACTTCCCTTTTCACAATTTATTGTTCTGAACACACTCCCTCCGAGCTCAGCTTGGCAGAGGAGTTTATCAGCGCTGTTGAAGGGTAAACCACACTGCTGCAGGAGGGTTGAGTGATGAGTGGTGCAGGTGGCCATCACGATGGTGGGGCGTTCTGGTATATGGACGCCTTGTCTTTCAAAAGCTCCAGACAGAGATGACAGCTCCAGCTCCCTGGGTGCAAAAATAACAAACAAATCTATTAAAGTCAGAGATGCTTAAAGCTGTATGTGCATGCGCCTAAAGTACACACTGCAGCCCACTAACTGATTTATGAAGGAAAGCCATCCTACGAGTAACCAATCAACCAATGAGCAACCAATTCTTGCCTTTGCGCGACCACTAAACACCAAAACGTGCACCCCAAAATAAATAGATTTGAAGTATTTGTTGCATTAGTGATATTCAAATATCGCGGTTACAGTCAGAATCAGACAACGATGCATGTGCGTTTACTCGCATGCACACAGACATCTGGGTTAACATGTTGACTGACAACACTTTAATCTGTAAAGTACCAGATAAACATAAACAACAAATAATTTTGTTCGGTTTCTGTAATAAAGCTTTTCTTCTTATATCATATGGTCGTTATGAAGCTGATGTATAACTGCAGCATCTTGAATACTCAAAATATAAGATGAAAAAAAATATTATTTTCCGTTTCGGCAACCAAAAGCTGATTCCACTTTTAAAAGTTAGTCTTGAGCGCTTCTGGATATTGAACCTCCTTACTTTTTTGGTTCTTTGATCAAATAGTACCTGACTTTTATAAAAACGTTTGCCACTTTTGGACTTTGTGTTCAGACATTTCACATTTGAGAACTCTATTGTTAAATGAGAAAAAAGGTTTTATAGAAAGCCTATTTCTATTTCTCAAATTTAAGGTAATGAATAAAGTAGATACTCGGTCTTGTGGTATTGCTACTGAGCCAAAAAAGATCCCACATATTTTTGACTTTTCAAACATATTCTACATCCCTGTCACTAAGGTCCTATTTATTGATACACTTTGCCTAAATTTGACTTTGTTTTTTTACACGTGTGGTGAACTTACCCTCTGGAGGTTCAGCCATGGGTGGGTTGAGACAATACATGTGATAGCCTCTATCACAGTCGTCACAGAACAGAAGCTGATCCTGGAAGAAACAGGACAACAAGAACACATCAGGCTTCAGCACTCTACAACACAATATCTGAATGTAGGTGAACTCACATCATTCTCTGAGGTGCCGCACATGTTGCAGCACTTGCACTCTATGCACTGCCAGCGGTACGTCTTCACAGCGGCCATCATTACAGGAGTGAACTGCAGGCAGGATGGGTGGCCTGCGTGTACAATAATGTGGATCACTTCACTTTTCTGCAAAGATTCCTACCGTTTCAGCTGCATAAATTAACAGGTTTTTTTCTTGTTGCTACTCTATTCCACTCTAACGTACCTGAGCGTCCGCAGTCGGAGCAGGACACCAGCTCTTCTGACTGGCCAGTCTTGTGATTGGTTTTGGAGTCTCCCAGGCAGAAATCACAGTAATTATTAGGCAACGCAAGACCATCTGGGCCTTTCTTAGGAACTGAGAAACAAGATGAAAACACCCAGAGTGCATTAGTGTACAGTTTCTCAAAAATCCAGCTCTACTTTGAACCCAGCAATTTAAAAGTGAAATCTCTGAAGACTTTGAATGATCTCCTACCTTTAGGCTCATTGGGCATTGGCAGGGCGGGCTCGTTGATCTCCATCTCTTCCTTTTCTTCACCCTCCTCCTCGGCCAGGTGGGAGTGGGCGTAGTGGTAGCTCAGGCCGGGACGGTTCTTGTAACGCTTCCCACAGACTGCCACCAAAAGCAGAAAACACAACGTGTATGGAAACAACGAAACACATGAGTAAAGTCTGTGGTTACTTCTGACAAAAAGCTTTTAATAGCACAGCTGAGAGTAACATATATACTTTCTACCATTGTATCATTTCTATTGTCCACATTGTTTTTTACACATTTTAATTTTACACATAAAAGTCTGTTTACAGCCCTTGGGGAACACATATGTGAAGAAAGTTATAGAAAGCCCTTTGTGTGGCTCAAGTGATGTCACTGGAGTCAGCGACGATCGGGGCTGAAGACTAAAAGTGTGAAAATGAAAAGAATCTGGAGGTGTGGAGTTACAGAGAAGTGAGTAGATTTCTGTAGTCCGCCCTCAAAGCTACATTAGCCGCTACCAGCATAACACACTCAAACTTAACTCTCAGCAGATTTGCATTGTGGGTTTTGTAGCTTTTGACCAGGTAGAAGAATGCACGGAATAAAAAGATATACATCTGGCCCTGCTACATTGTTCCATTTGCTGTGGCGAAGTGATGATGTGTTTGGGACAGCAGGAAAATCACTTAAAAACCAAAAACACGTTTCTGTGATATGCTGCTTTTTGTTAGATGAAGAATAATGAAGCAGTTCGGGACTATGGAGAACATGCTCCGAGTCACTGATGTGTCATCCTCTTGGCTGGAGCTCTGCGGTGTGTTTAAGCACAGCATTGAGATAACATCTCTGCCAATGTAAGGCCCACACATCTGCGGATCTTTACAACAACAATTCTAACTTCTTCAATTTAAGAGTGACACACCCTGCAGGGTTTGACTAATGACTTGGTTACATTACTCATTTCACTTCATACATACATCCATCTCTGTGTATGAGTGTATATGACCTCTGGAGGTTGACATTAAAAATATTTTAACAATTGCTTAATAATGCTCCGAATACTAATGTTTCTGATCTGAATTTGTATTACAATAATCTATGGAGTAAAACAAGCCGGTGGGATTGTGTAAAGAGGATTTACTGACTTCAGGAAGGACAAAGATGCCACTGTGTGCAGCTGTTGTCACAGGGGATGTGTGAGGTTTGTCATAAGATAACGCCCAAAGACAAACTACTTCTTCTTTCACATTTCCCTTAAAAAGGCCAATGTTCTCATCTACAACTGTCATCGAAAGGAGCGATTGGTCTTTTTCTCCAGAGCATCTTAGTGAAGTCGCTAAAGACACAGTTAGTCACATGCCAGTTGATTGTGTGCAGTGGCACAATAAAGATTTGAAAAACACTCAAAAGTCAAACAGGCATCAAACTGACTCAAAACTAAAGCAGCAGTTTACTCTAAATCATGTGGAATTAAACTTTACTGGGTGCAGAGGTGGTGAAGAGGAATAAAAAGCAAGGAAATACACTGTAATGCAGTCAAATTGCACACATCAAAAAGTGAGACAAAAGACAAAGCACAGAGAGAGAAGCAGGATTCAGCCTCTTATCTAAATCTGTGTTCAGGGCCAGATTGAGGGGGGAAAATGACTTTTACAGACTAAATGGACTGCATTTATATAGTGCTTTTCCAATCTTACCGATCACTCAGAGCACTTTACAACATGTCAGCATTCACCCATTCATACAGAGTCAGAGGCTGCCATACAAGCTGCCACTTGGTCATCAGTAGGGATAAACATTCCCTCACACATGAGCAATTTGGGGTTCAGAATCTTGCCCAAGGACACTTCGACATGTCGACCGCAGAGGCCGGTGGACGACCGTTCTACCTCCTGAGCCACAGCCGCCCAACAGCTTAATTGGGGTTGATAATAACATGGTTTTAACCTTTTCTAAATCTAGTTAGGTAAATTGATTTAAGTAAATTGTGTAGAACAAAACATTTACCCAATTAACTGAACTACACAGAGAGCAAATCTACTTGGTAACATGGACAGAAAATAAAAACAGGCAGTGAAGACAAAAGACAAGGTAGACAGGAGTAAAAAGGAATGAGAGAAATATACCTCGTTCAGAAGGTTTTGAAATATGCTTTTGTTTGATAGTGTCTGAAAGAGAGAAGAAAAGGAGAAGAGAGAGCACAGACAGAGACTCAGAGAAATAAGCTCATAGACCGACGGGGGATCAGTCAGTCAGTCAGCAGCTGAAAGTGAAAATGCTTTACACAAAAAGGAAAAAAAACACATCAAGCAGTACAGATGCATAGTCTGACAACACCAAAGAATTGGAAGAAACATTTCCCTCCTGCCCATGGAAAGATTTGAAATGCAAGTTAAAGAAATAAAACATATAGTGAAATGTATAATATCATGATGACAAAAAGAAATACAGCTGACCTGGACTAGCTTTATAAATACACTGGAAACCTCTTATAGTCATCATGTCGGTTAAATATTAGAACCTATTTTTTTTTTCATGCAGATTAACATGAATATAAAAGTAATGAAACGGACAGCTTTGCTACTTACAGAATTTTACAGACTGACTTTACTGAATCAAATATACTATAAATATACTATAAATGATTTAAACAGCATTATAGAGACAGTTTCAAATATATATATATATATATATATATACTTGACTACTTGATTAATACAGTATAAGCAAATGATTTAAACAGCATTATATAGACCGTTTCAAAGTAATTCCATTGGTCGGCAACAGCTTGGATCCATGTTTACTTCCTGTCAGATGATGTCATTCACAAACACTACAACAGGAAATAAACTGGAACACATGTGGAATATTTACATTTACAACTGTGAAAGGGTCTACATAAATAAGGTTGTCCCAAGCTTTTTGATCACCGTACCCTTGATCAATATTAGCAGTTTCCAATGTATCAGATTTAGCTAACAAAGAGCAGAAAGAAAAGGAGAGAAATGTAGAGGAATGAGAGAAGATGAAAAGGGAGGCGATAAAGAATGAGGACGTGAGCAAAAGTCTTGCTTGATTAGATTAAAATTTTACATCTGCAGTGACCCTCTGCTCTGACCCGAGTTCCCATGCTCGACTCTCCCCCATCAGGACTTACTGTCACAGGCGTACGGCTTGTCTCGGTCCTCCAGTGCTGCTGTATCCAGCTTCTTCCTGTTACTGCCCACTCCTCGACCCTGAGGACACGGACATTATTAGAGGCGACATACAGACTTGGGACACACACAAAGAGTTGGGATGAACTTTTGAGAAAGTGTGATCATGCACAGACAGCAGGATTGTTTACCTTCCCCTTCCCCTTCCCTCTTCTTTTAGGCGTGTCTTCCTCATAGTCTTCATCATCCATGTCGTCCAGGAAGTCATCTGGCTCGAGGATTCTCTATGTTGAAGCAATGAGAAAAATTTGAAAAGTTGGCTCATTCTCTTGCCTCCACACATACCGTATGCCTTATGCTGAGAACAAGAACCTTTCTAATCCGAGCAGCAGGGTTCAGGCCTCCGGTGTAGTCACTCGGGTTTGAATCCTCCTCAGACCCTCGGAGCTCTGAGGTCGTCCGTTTTTCCACAGACTCCCCCTTTAGCAGGGCCTCCAGGCTGCTGCCATCCGCTGATAACAGAGCATCCTTCTTCAGTCCTACGTCTACCTCTATGAAGAAAACACAAATGAGTTAAGACACGAGCACGAAAGCAAAACACTTACAAGTATGTTTTACCAGAAAAAGAAAACATACAAAAGATAGTAACAATTTTCATTTCTAACTGAACCACATCCTGATGCATACAATTGCCCTTACAGGTATACATAAAGCTGTATTTTATTTAATTTAAATAGCAAAATCTCTCATTAGGGCTGACTCAATAGCAGATTTTCACTATGGCCTAAATAATTCATAATAAGAAAAATATCACAATATCTATAGAAAATAAGATAATGCTATCAGTCAAATTCATCTGTAACTTTTTTATATATTTTGTATCATTTTGGCAAATGAATTACACTCAAAATACGAGTGTATAGACGTGGAATCTGTAATCATAAACGAATTTGTGAAAAATTTAAGAGCCGCTGGATTATTTACACGATATTATCATATGTGAATTATTAACATGATATCAATATCAAGGTTATCGTCAATACTGGTGTATCCCGACACCCCTACCTCTCATTAATAAATGATTACTACAAGAGGATAAAACACATGTTCTTTTTCATTACAGCACAGTGTGAAATCTTGCGAGGCTTTTTTTTAAGTCTGGAAAGCGTAGTCTTTTATAGAGTTTTTCTTAAAGGCTGACATATGGAGGAGGATCTGAGCTGAAAGATGTGTTACCTGACTTGACAGGAGGGAAGATAAGTCGAGGGTCCTCTTGAGGATGAGATCGTCGTTTCTTCCTCCACCTCCTCGATGGGTAGGTGTAGAGCTGCCCTGGAGCCATGCCTGAGGGACATCAGAACAGACCCATAAGTACATAACACTGAACCTATTTTAATACAGAACTTGTCATTTTCTTGAAAACTGACAAAGCTTGTCAGCATAATTAGCATTCTCATTTAAAACTGAGAGGACATATTTAGCTGCAAGCTCGATTAAATTACATTTGAATCATTGAAAAACATGTTCACTCTACAACAATTTAATTAACTTTCATAAGTTTCTGTATTTGTCTCTTCTTTTGTGTGGTCAAGGTGTTTTTTTCTTACTGTTTTATGCCATTTCAAAATATTAATGAAAAAAACATGAAAGAGAGAGAGAGACAGAGACAGAGAGAGAGAGACAGAGAGAGAGAGACAGAGAGAGAGAGAGAGACAGAGACAGAGAGAGAGAGACAGAGACAGAGAGAGAGAGACAGAGACAGAGACAGAGACAGAGAGAGAGAGAGAGAGAGAGAGAGAGAGGAGGACAGTGAAATGACAAGATGCAAACAAGCCATTTTCATTTTAAGTGAAGCTAAAACAAACCTCCTTGCAATTTTGTACCCATCGCTCACGTTTTATAACGGTGTGATAAATTATCAGCAAACAATGGGAAATTTATTTTATCATTTCATATTCTTATTCTTT
Source organism: Bovichtus diacanthus (assembly GCA_943590825.1). Classification (NCBI taxonomy): domain Eukaryota; kingdom Metazoa; phylum Chordata; class Actinopteri; order Perciformes; family Bovichtidae; genus Bovichtus; species Bovichtus diacanthus. Next base: position 9,340 of record CALSBV010010655.1, read on the forward strand.
TGCTTTTTTTATGTTACAAAAATTGATGTCTTCCAGATTTGGTTAAGTGAGAGCTATGGAATATTAAATTATTCATCCATTTGAGCCTTTCTTAGTTCATGAACTTCTGTTTAAAATACAAAAATATAAAACTAGAGTCCATCTTGCTTGGGGATCACACCAGCCCAACGCCAAATCGGACAGGGGTGTAAAGTTGACCCCTTTCCCTACCCTCTTATTTTTGGGGACCTTGATAAGAAAACACCCGTCTTGCAACTCAGACTTTTTTAAAAATTCTTTATCTCAAACACACACCTGTAAAGTTTTGTGACGCAAAACAGGGGCGCTACAGTAGGTCTCTCCATGACAACATTATGCTATGATGACACACACAGACTCACAAGGTGAAAACAATCCCAGCGGCCCCGTCACTGCTGGTAATCATCGGTTATTTTATCGGTATCAGCTATGAGTGGTAATCATCAGTATCGGCAAAAAAAAATTATCCAGATCATGCATTCCTACTTTCATCCATTTAGAAAATCTCTGAAAAACACTTCTTAGTCTAATAATGTATGTTCCTGAAAAGATATTTCACCCTAGATATTGGTCTTGTAAAAATGTCCAACGAATCAAACTGAATAAACTAAAAATGTAAATACTGTAGGAGGCATTCGGTGCATTTTGTGGCACACTACATGTTGTGTGTCTCACCTGGTCCCCTGTGTCTCTTTTCCATCCAAATGTAGCAGTTGCTCTGAGCCACACCGGTCTGAGAGTCGAGGAACGGCATCCGGACACTCCTCTCAGCACAGAGCCTTGCATTGTAGTTATGACATTGCTCCATGGCGTCTCTGTAGTACTGCTCTCCCAACCTGACACCACAAACCAGAGTCAGATGCTTGTTATTCAGTTTATTATGGTTAAAACACAAAAATCAGCAGGTGTGGGTATTTCAAAACCAGTGCTGTCTTAGTTCAAACATTTGTAGCTCTGTCAGTTTAGTTCAAAGCCTGATGTCTTTCTCCGCTGTGCTGCCTGCAACCTTAGAAAAACTGCTCACTTACAAGACAATGTCTTTGTACTTCAGACTAAATCATTAGTGAGAGTGCAACAGCAGGTGCTCTTTTGTTGGTACATAAACAACAAAGAGCTTGGTAGTCAGCACAGTCACAAGGGTGCTGTCTTTTCAACATAAATATACTAAAAATAATGCTGTGAGCATATTCCCTTTTAGGAAAGCTAAGCCTGCATCTCTTCCAAGTGAGACAAACAGGCTCATGCCAAACTTTAATGACAGATCTCATAATTTTATTTATTGTAAGGATAATAATAACTTATTTATAGAGCACTTTCTATACAAGAGATGTAGCTTGAAGTGCTTTGCAAAAAAATGCAACATGTTTAAATAAAGACGTAGTAATTCAGTATAATGTCTTGCGTTGCCTTTTTGCTATTTGGTCAAGACTAAACCAGAAACAGGAGACTTTTTACATTGGAAAATAGTTCCAAACAGTGACTGTTTCTAACTCATAAATCTATTATAAAGTACATAAAATGTGAAAAATCGCCATTTTTGTTAATATTTCTCATGTTAAGGCCATGAATAATATTTTCTACATTATTATTGTTTGTTTGAGATTCTAGTTAAAACATTTTTTAGACAAGATTTAAATAATGAGTTGGCAAGGGTCATATACATAACCATTGGAGAAGTAAAAAAACAGAATAGGGTTCATTGACAATGACACACTTACAAGAAATTTGCCTTGGTGTCTGGTGCATACAATAAACATTAAGAGGAAATAAAATACAAGCAAAGTAATGCAAAAGTCAAAAACATACATATATAGAACAATTACAATAAATATATTAGGATACTATCAAAAATATTCAAACTAATATGTACATTATAACTATAATATATTCAGTATATAACTTGACAAAAGTAAAGTTCAGAAGAAAGGGAAGTTTCATGTTTTCATATGTTACTATGGTTACTAAGGGCCAAATGTTTGTAATTACCGTAAAACGTCTAAAATCAACCACCTGTGCAAAAACAACGGAAATGGAAGCACGTTTTAGCACAACTTGGGTACGGGTCACTGAAAACTTTAACTTACATCTCCAAAGAGTAACTATATGCGAAATAGAAATGTGATACCTACAGTGGCTATACGCCTTTAGTCTCAAGATGAACTAAGTGATATTCAAGGCCAGTCTTTCATTCATTTTGAAGTAGTTGGCCACATCGCTCCAGCCTGCGCCAGCAACGTTGTGGCCACAGCTTGTTAGCGTGAGAGCCACCTAACGTTAGCTGCTGCACTTAACTGACGTTAGCACCGCGGTAGCTGTTTGGCCAGAGAAAGACACAACAAGTAGCCATAATATCTCTATTATTACATTTATAATCACATTGACGCTTGTTTTATAATACAGACTCTCGATTCGTGTTTCAGAAACGTCATCTGCGTGTCTGCTAACTTACAGGATATGAACACACACGACGGTCCGACGTTGGCTAACCTTACTAAGTCAGTGAAAATGTTGCTAAGCTAGCTAGCGACACGGTCCGTAACTATATGAACATGCTGCCGTTCTGATGTGACCGCGGTGTGTGTCAACTAGACAGGTGTAAGGTGTGTAGAAAAGTCCAACACTTACAGTTTGACAACATTCTCAACAACAGCTGCCATCTTGCTTTAATACACGGGGGAAGTGGCCGCGGGGAATAGGTGCCCTACGTCTGGACTTGTAGGCAGATAGAGAAGGAACGTAAGACACAGCGCCGCCTACAGGTGGTTTAAAGTACCAACATTAAAATTACTCATTCTGCACAACGGCCCTTTTCAGAATAATGTATGATATATTTACCAGCCAGGTATTGTTTCCACCGTGTGTGTGTGTGTAAGTGTAAAACCCTTCGCATATAACGTGCAAGATGCAGTCAGAAACTTTACAGGTGTGTAGTTGAGATCAAAGATGGGCGCGTCCGAGTGTGTGTGTGTGTGTGTGAGAGAGAGAGAGAGAGAGAGAGATTTGGCGTCACAGAACTGTACACATGTGTTGTTGAGATCAAAATGAAGGCAGAGTTCAAAGATGGGTGTGGTCCGAGCATGGACACTGGAAGTAGGGTGGTAGCCCCTGGCCCGATTTGGCTTTGCGGCTGGTGTGATTCTATCGCAAGATAGTATTGTATTATAATCATTGATGCATTTCTTTTACTTCATAAATTGTAATGTAGCCTGTGAATTCCACCAAATGATCAATACAATTTATCTTAAACTATAATAATACATGACACATTATTTGTTGATTATATATTTTATCATGAATCTGAGTCTGAATCTTCAAATTAGCAAATAAATAGTAGTGGAGTATTTGTCTCTGAAATGTAGTGGAGTAGAATTTTAAAGTAGCAGGAAATGGGAAAACTCAAGAAAAGTAAAGTACCTCATTGCACTTGAGTAAATGTACTTCCACACCACCTACCACCACAGGATTTCCCTTCTCTCGGGTCTATGTACAAACAGTGCTTTATTGACATCTCCCTCACTCTTCTGTTAGTGTAAATAAGAAAATCAATGATGGCTGTTTCAGTTTCAGGGTCCTGGTATTGCACATTCTGGCTCACTGTCACAGTTTACTGGGGAACTTAAATAAAACAGAGCTATTGTTAATGTTTTGAGTAATACCTGAACGGTTACCAAATTACATTTACAAATGTATAAAGCGATCTGAACATACAAGATAAGGCTGAGACCTGCAGGATTGATTGACAACACAGGGGTTTCTGAGCAATTATCAGAACAAGTGCTCGCCATCCGATCAGCAAAAAATGTAATTCCTACAGAGATCTCCAAATGTTGAAATGTCCAAATCTTAAAAATGTTGATATCAAATCACAGCATGGATTTTTTTCTATGGTGCTCCTTAAGGTCTTGGTGTCTTAATTTTATATTTTGGAGGGATTTTTTATTTTTTTTTACATCAATTATCGAGGGGTCAAAAATCATTACATTTGGCAACAATTCTGTATAACAAACCGTATCAACCAAAAAAAAACCCAATTTATGAGACATAGTAAAGCATGGGAATTGTCATCATATACTTCTTAAACTGTTAACATTTTAAGCCCTTATACACTTCAAACTTTCACATTTGAATAGGCGCCTAACCAAAACACAATGTTTATTACAGATTTCTGAGACACAATGCTGAGCTGAATCTCAAATTAAATTTCAGGTTCCCAGCTCTCAGATGACGTACACCACTTCTATGAGGCATATACTGTTGACCTGCTCCATTTTTGTCCCCCTAAAAAAGACAAAAATGGGTCTCTGTGGGTTTTAAGGGTTAACTGAGACGTTCTGTTCATCACTGGATATTTATCTGTTGTTTTTAAATGCCACCAAATTCATAGTTATGGTTTATCTATTTAAACTGCACAAGCCAAGTTGAACTGCTTCAAATATGTGGAGAAGACGTTCCCTCCTACACCTCTTTCTCAATATACTTTTAGATTATGTTATCTTGCTGGCTCATTATTTTTTTGAGGTCTTTGATCACCATCCTCATCTTCTCCCATTTGTTCAACCTCCAAGTACAGAGATTAAAACCACTCTGATGAAACCAAGGTTTCTCTCACTGAAGGTTTGCGCTGCTCTGTAGATGATGACATCCTTCCCAGCATGCACCGATTCACCACAAACCTACCGTATGTTAGACATTACTCGATCATTCTCATCATGTGCTGCAGTTGCATCAGTTATCAATGACAGCACTGCAGCAGCTGTCCACACCCTCTCCTCGACACTGCAAGAACTTTATTTCACATGGAGGTTACTGTAGTAAAATGACACAGAACAGAATTTCTTTGTTTTTTTTTAAATGATGAACCCACTCTGCTCGCCACCAGTTTTTGAGGTTCAGCTTACTCGTAATAGGGACAACTACTTAGCCTGTGAAAACATTTGTACAATGTCTTCTGTGGCTGAGTGGCTCTGAAATGACCTTTCCAAAGTATGAGAAGTCCGCCTAACAATGTGAGGATGTGGGATTTGAGAGAAGTGGCCATTTAGGAGGCCACAGTTTAATGAAAGACGCTATTGAGTTGCATTATGGGAAATGTACGATTCATCTTTTCCAGGTCTCGATACAGACTAGGGACTAAAAATCAGGATTTCTCTGAACGTTCTTATTCTTATGAGCACTCAAAGTTTATGGAGGAACAATACTAAATTACTGGAGCGCCTCAGCATAATTTCAGTGTGGTATATGCCAGCCCACAATGAGTCTTAGTCCCAACAGTACCACAGACAAGGTTTTCTGGAAAACGCTGATAACATTTTGACGACTACATTTAAATTGAGGTTTATTGAACATGATTTACATAATCAAACAGCTTGAGTCATGGATGAAAAATCTGCATTTTATGAGTTTGTCCACTGACCATAATTCAAATATCCAACTTCTTCCCTCTTGTGCACCTAATAGAATAAAAGCTGGAAGTGTAACTTTTTTTTTTTTTTTTAAATCATAAAAAACCCCCAAACAATATCATGATTTTGATTAAACCATGTTTTATTATTCCTAATATTAGATGTAGATACACAAGTCAACAAACATTATTTTCGATTTGTAATGAAAATGCTCCACAGCACACTGACATCGTGTGGAAGGGTCTGGTATTACAGACACCGTACCTGAAAATGGACAGCAGTTATAATTTTTGCAATAATAAGTTGCATTAGTAACAGTAGTAGTAATAGTAACAACAGTAGCAATAATGATAATAATAGCAATTAATAATAGTAGTGGTATTAACAACTCTGAATTACAGAGGAAGGAACAGACATTCGTCAAAAGTAATGAGAAATGAAGGTAGGAGGACAGGCTTATCAAATGCTGCAAGACAGACCACTGGATGAAAAAATACAAGCTCCCACTAGACAGCAAATATCGTGCCTTCTTCTAAAAAAGGAAGCTCAAATTGTCACCAGTCTGTTTTCACCAATATCTAATACTTAACAAGTAAAAGTTGTTTTTTTCCTTCTTCATTAAGTATTCCATTGTTACAAGTACTCTCATAACCAAAAACTCATCTCTTTGACATCAATAATACATTACTTCCCATGTTCTGGTCAACGCTCACCAGTAGCACAATGCTATTTTTTTCTTTTAAAGGATGCCATATGCAACGTCAAATCATAGCCAGCTGAGGACATTTCCACAAGACTGGATTGCCAGGGTCATTCTGCATAAAATATACAGTACAGTTTTAATGTGTGAGCATGTGTACAGTATGTCAAGTATGAGAAATATTTTTGCTTCACATGACCAATTTGGCCAAACTAATTTGAATCATTCACATTCAAATGAGCTGATAAGAAAATACACTGTGTGACCTTTAAACTTGAAGTCCCTAACATCAACTGGATGCTGAATCTGATGTCCAGAGCAGAGAAAAGGTAGCAATAGTCATTAAAAACAGCTCATCCACTGGGAAAGAATGACTCCTCCATTCGATATTGTGCACAATGTACGCTAACTGCGTTGGCTCACTTATGTATGCAATGACCTCACTCACTTGGCTTCCAGATGGTAGCTTAAGTTTAAGGCTACTTAAACTGGGAGCTGCGTCACACACCCGAAATACAAAATCCCACTGACAGAGACAAGGCAGTCAGTTTGAGAAAGTTTGGACCAGGTCAACTGTTCAATAGTCTCAAAGTGGATGTTCAGATATTTCTCTTCTCTGGCTTGGAGGGTCTTTGATTTGAGCGATAGATCACTGGTTCCACATTCATCTGGGGCTGATAAATAAGGCCAACCTGTTTAAACTGCAGCTACTTTACTTCCAGCTGTTTGTGTTATCACAACAGTTCGGTGCGACATTCCTTTGGCCTCCAAGGCATGGCGTACACATCCAGGCAAATACCAGTTTTAAAGTGTTGCTTTCAAGGTGTAATAAATTACAGATAATTAATTACTTGCAACCTGCCTAAAAATATCCCTAAGCCTCTTGAATTCAGAATTGTTATCCAGTAACTTCCTGTTGTATTTTGGCAGTTAGAAAAGGCAAATTAAAACTTGGACTTAAGTGACTGACTATAACAGTTAACATCGAATTTATATAAAATGGCACTACTGCCTACAGTCTCACAATATACTGTAAATGCCCTTATCATGTCAAATATGTACCCTATTTGAGTAAACTAATAAACACATATCCTTTTTTTTTACATCAACTATATTGGATTGCCATTATCTTGTTTTGGATTACTGCAAATGCCAATTACATATATTAGTTGCTCTCCAACCCCGTATATGAAGTGATCTCACGTTTTCAGAGTACATCAACACGAAGAGAATAGATGGCAATGATGAGACACATACAAGTATAAACCTACATGAAGTCATGCCACATACGCAAGAGCTCAAAGCTCGTCTAAGAGACAATTTAGGATTTCCCCCTCTCTGCCACCACTAGTGAGCAGAGCTTCACATGGTTACTGTGATTCATATTGTACCTGCATATATAATCCACTGACATACATTAGATCATTGCCACAGGGCACATTTTTAACATTCTTATCTTCGTACTACGAAAGCTTCCTTTATGACTGTTCGAATGGAGGGTGGGTTTGTAAAAAGGGGTTCAGTGTATCTGTAGTGGGTTCAAGTAAGGCTCTGTACACCTCTCTGTCAGCTAGCACGTAAAGCGCATTCTTCACTTCCTGTCCAATATCACTTCCACAACCCTCACTTCACCTAATGAGACCCGTCTCTCTGTCCTGCTCACATCCCTGCGTCCGCCACAGAAAATGTGCTTCAGCTTTTTATCTACAAACTGCCCCCATGCCTTCACACCAGTAGATAGAGAACGGAAATAGATATTAGAAGACAAAAAAAACTGAAATAGTGAAACCGTCTGGAGGAACTTCATTGGTCCTGTCAGTTTACATATAATAAAAACCAGAAGCAAAGAAAAAGCTGCTTTTATGAAATCATTCCAGTCATATTATTTTCTGTTTGTGTCTGGTTTTCGTCTGCGGGACCGAAAAGCAGCAATCATCTGGCCACGTTTGATCAGGAATAACATAAACGTGCAAAATCCACAGCACCACAACTCACGCACGCGCACACACACACACACACACACACACACACACACACACACACACACACACACACACACACACACACACACACACTAGAAAACTAATCTTCTCTGCTTTGTACAGAAAAAAAAGAAAGTCGAAAATCAAGCAGAAAAGATCACTCAAAAGAAATAATCAAATACAGGCAAAATTAGAGACAAAATAAAAAATAAAACCACTTATTAAATATATATATATATATCATTTTCCCAATGAAACTTGTGATCACTTACTGCACACTGCTAAAATTCAATGAGCTTTATTTTTTTCTCAAAAACACCTCATCAACTGTCATTCCTAAAAAAAAAATTATAATAATAATACATACAAGGGCAAGCCCAACATTCTCCACTAGATTTAACCAAATGTGTTTCTCTCCACAACATGAATCAAGATTATCTACTGGAAAATGAATTAGTTTGTTTTCTCAAACCGGCAATAGCAAAAGATAAATAATAATAATAATAGCAATAATAATCGGTCAGGTTAATAACATCAATACCAAGAACAGAAAAAGAGACTGATGTGATCCTTCCCAAAGACAGAGCGCTTTAAAGCGGGGAAATAAAACCGGTGTGCACCACAGTGGAAAGCCACCATCCATTGTTTTATTAGTCGCACGACATCAAAACGGCTCAGCTAGTCAAGACTCAGTGAAGAGAAAATATTCATGCTGAGGGAGTGCCGTTTTGGTGGATTGGAACTGAACTGGGCCTGAATCCCTGCTAATGCCAACCACTGACTCGGACTAATAATCTCAGCTGGCTGGCTGAAATTGGATGAGGGCTTTCATTGTTGGGTGCAGCTAAATGTGAAATATGAATTGGGTGAACGAAAAAGTAAATGACGGATAAAACTGGCAAGGGAGAAAATCAGAGAGAAAGAAAAGAAACAAAGTTCTCTGTAAGCCACGTACAGTAGCTGTCGACAAATTCCTCGGGGCCTGCACTGAGAGCAGTGTGTTTGTGTGACCTGTTTGTACTTTCTGCCTGCTTCAGTTTGTTTGAAATTTTGACAAATGTAGCTTCCATCGATTTTGAAGTGTTCTATTTTTTCTTGCCAAAGAAGCTGAACCTCTTCTCACGATCCTTTTCTTTCCCGTCTTTGTTGCGCATGGTAACACCTCCGGCATCATCTGAGCTGGGGGAGATAGGAGGCATCGTCATGGCGCGGCTGAGGGCCCGCGGACCGACGGGCGAGTCCGCTGATCCTGTTGGAATGGAGCTGATGATGGAGCGGATCCAGGAGCTCATCTCCGCCTTTAAAACAAAAAAACATTTATTATACTTCACCATCATCAAGCAGAGTCAACACACCAACAACATTATTTCAACACTAACATCATTTGTATTTAACTATTTATTTTTAGTAGAGTAATTCTGTTCTGTACATCTCACCTCATCCTTGGCTTGGAACAGGTACTCTTTTCCATCCCCTAGCCTGCAGACACAGGTCACAGATCACTATTTTATTGCCTCTCATTTTATTTATAAAACATAACAAGTTGACAACCGTACAGACCCACAAGAAATCCTTGTTGTGATGTTTCTAGTTGCCAAGTCTATTCTCACCTGAGCTTGAATACAAATTTCCTCTTCTTATAGCCGTGGGCTACCTCACACACAGCCTCTCCGAGGCTGATGGGTACCTCTCCGTGGTATGGAATGCCGTTGCTAGCGCTCTTGCCGTCTTTATAGAAACCGAGACTTCCTTTTCGAAGGACACAGTACACGTTTTGCCAGGACCTTTCGGGAGCAAAGAAATGGGATTTATGACATATGGTACATTATATCTTTGACTTTCTTAGAAAGGTAGTGACACTGCACAACACAACTTTAAAAGACAACAGATTAAACAAAATCAGATAGATATACTGTAGACTCCTGTCTCTACCTTATTCTAACAGCCAGGCAGTTAAAACAAGTTATAATGACATGAGAAACAAACAACTTAGTTTTCCAGAAATTAACTTTTTCAATACTTTATAACTGAAATCAAGTCCTCAGTTTCTGGCCTCTCTGGTGTCTACTTAATGCACTTGACCAACACACCTGCTAGCTGCCTTTTTGCTGTGGGACTCCATCTCCTGTTTTCGACAGAGCATCCCCTCCATGGTGTCTGGCTCAGACTCTGCTCCCCCTCGGCTCGGTAACGTGGCAGAAGGCTCAAGGCGAGAAGATGCCAGCCCGCTGTCCCTACCTGGTCCGTTTGACTCAGACTCTGAGCCCTGTGGTTCAAACCAGAACATGAATGGTGGTGAGGAGGTAGAAAAACACACGACTGGATGGAAGCAGTGAGCAGCAAAGCAGCCATACAAAAGCCATGATGACGTTCGCTTTGACGGCACTGTATGATTACCTAAGATAACAACATAGGGTGGATCCACATAATCACACAGCACACTGATGTTAAACAGGACAATTACAGTCACTCACGTGGGGAAGACATACAATTAAAATAACCACACATGCATGCATGCTACACTGAGCATGGATAGTTAAAAAACAATCAAAATGTACTGAAGGAACCTGATAGGAAATTATTTTAAAACAGAGGCAGATACAAAATTGCAACGTAAAAATGACTTTTCTAAATATGACCTTTGTCTCTTTAGTTGAATCTCAGTAATTCATTGAGGAACCACAAATGAATAATTGATAACTCTACATTGCAACACACAAACTCAGAAAAAAAACATACATGAGCACTTTCAACTACAGTTCAACTCTCTAAAGCCTAAAATCCTCCACATTTCTTAGATTACATATTCTGTCTTTTATTCTCCATATGTCTCTTTAATACAAAATCCACAGACTAATATGCCCTTTAAACACTCAATTGTGACAATAGTAGAATGTATTATCAACTAAGGAGACTTTCCTCGTTTCCTCAATAACACTTTTCAACAAATGACTCCATCAAAGGACGTTCAGACTCATCACAGGAAGTGTACACATAAAAGGGAAAGACTAAAACAAGCTACATATAAATCGGCTACATGTATCACCACATTTACAACTCCGGGCTTCACATCTACGTACAGTCACTCCTGTCCTGGTCAATATGAGCACATATACAACAGCAGACTGATCTATGAGAACAATCTGTTCATGAAGCTGCATCATGCCTTTAAACAGCAATGGGACTCATTGATGAAACATGAATAAATAAAGCGATGGTTTTGCATCTGTGACAGAGAGCGATGGCTTCTCAACAGAAGAAAAGAGGCACTGCAGTTGACCAGGAGGCTGTGACGGGGGCGAGGGGAAGCTACAATGCTGACCACGGCTTGGTACTCACACGCTCCGGCTGCTTTGGCTTACACACACGTTTAGGCTGTGATTTCTGTCCCACTGACAACGATAGCGATAATGACTGCTGATAAAAACGCAATAAGAAATTGTTAAGAAGTCTTTGTCTGTGGCAGAAACTTGAAAGTTAGAAACTGAGTTACACTTGTAGAGCTGTTGTTCAGAAACATCACCATCATGATTGGCTTCCAATATCGTTGACTGAGTCTTGAACATAAGTTTACTTCTGCTTATTTTCACCTGCCAGTGAGGACTTTCACTAGGATTGTGTAGCATGCATGGAAGTCTACTGAATCCTACTCAGATCCCAACCCCCTCCTCACAGGTGCCCTGTACATTGAAACAGGGTTCATGAGTTTCTTCCTCTGCAAACTCCGGGTGGCCCTGATTCTTTTCAGAAAAAGTGCTTCCACACTACAAACGTATTTGTCACGTATTATCAACAATAATAGCAACAATTATGCTTGTCCCCATTATAACATATTGCTTCTAGGTATTTAGCATTTCATAAACTATACTTACAGGCAAATATCTTGTAAAAAAAAAAAAAAGAAAAAGACGTTTCTTTTAATTGGATAACAGGAATTGATGTCATTATATGACAGGGTAAATGGTTGATTATAGAGCAGAACAGACAGAGACATACAGTTACACCATGTATTTATATGTATGAGATACTCACAGGTTTGGACTTATTTTCCAAATCGTATATTTTCATGAAATTCATGGTTTGCAACAAAATGTTGTCATGTTTTTGTAAGTAATGTAATAGTATTAGGTGTGGACATCTCATATAAATGTTTAATGCAATGTTTCCCTCATAAACTTTTCAATACAGATCGAGTGAAGGAGTGAATGTGATCATTATGTAGGAGATGATGTATGGAACATAGAAAATACATTACATGACATTACATGCCAGAGCCCTAAGGTGAAAAGTTACATTGGAAACCTGTTGAAAAAAAAAGTACTCTGACTCAAAGCTTTAAAACTCAAAGCATCTGAATCTACAAAAGACTCACCTGCGATGTGTCATTGTCGCTGTGAACCCCATTCACCGACACCGTCTGATTGAGCGTGGTCTGGTCCAGACTGGTTCTACGTTTGAGAGCAAAGGAAAGCATGTTAATGAAAAATACAATGTCTGTCGAAGGAACTATACACCAACAGCGCTCTGATCTGCCAGATCTCCCCTTTGGTTTACCTGGCTGCAGAATCATGTGCTTGACTTTCTGTCTCAGACTGTGCGACTTCTGCTGGGGGTGGTGTAGGGGGTCGCCGTGCTCTTTCTTCTTCCTCTCGCCTCCTCTGGATTTCATGTTCCTCAAGCTGAATAATGGGAAGTCAGCAGGGTTATAATAGTTCAGAATTTCTTATTAGTTTTTTATTTTAGTTTTAATTTTTCAAATTTCATTTTAGTTTTTGTTTCAGTTTTTCAGAAAGGTCTAGTTGTGGTTTTTTTTTTTCTTAGGGGCAGCTATAATGTCTCAGACGTATGAAGCGACAAAAAACACATGGTTGGAGAACTGTGTGGAAATGGCCTCAATGTTTAAATCTTTTCATTTGGGAATCAACTTGACTACTCTTTTACTACCACACTTACCGATTGGTTTACATCAGATCTGAGCTGAATTGTTTAGTTAAAGGTCATCATGTGGTCTATACTTTTTCTGGTAGTTATATATTACAGCGAACAAACTAAAACTGAAATTCATTTAAAGTCATTTTTATTGAGTTTTTATTTGTTTTTTTAACCAGGCAATGTTTTTTGTTTAGTTTTTCTTAAGGGATATCGTTTATATTTAGTAAAAATAAGTCTAAGTTTACTATATAACCCTGGAAGTCAGGAGTGTTATCAAAACTTAACATTTCAAGAGTGAGGGGAAAATCAGTGTCTCCATTCATAGACTAAGACTACTTACTGTAGTGAGTTTCTCCAGCAGCACAAAGCGGTCTTCCCAGGCGGTAGCAAGTTTCTCAAAGGCCTCATGGCGCTTAATCAGGCTCTCTACTTCATCCACATTAGAGCCCAGCTCTGCTGCTCGCACCAGAGGTTCTTGCCCTGCCAACCAAGACTCTGCCACACAGGCATCGCGTCCAAACTGCAACACCTCCAGCACTGACATGCAGAGAAAAAGGGAGCAAAGGACGGAGAGAGAAAAACAAAAAAGAAAGAGCAAATAACAATAATGAGACAAGAAATACATTATAAACAGCATCAGAAACTATTTGTAGTGAGTCTGGTACACATAGGGGTCCTTTCTGAACTTTAGGCTTCATTGATTTCAGTAAGTACTGTGTTGGTGCAGGGAGGGTTGTCCAGGCAAAGGGGGCCAAATAGAAAAAACACAAACAAAAAACGTTTTAAGACAAACCAAAGAACAGTGTTGCACGGTATACTGATACCGGAAAGGTAGGGCAATACCCTGCCGTTAAAAACGCTACAATACCCCATTTTATTAGTATCGATACTTTAGTAGAGTTTTATAAGAGCCATATTTATGAGTTCTGTCAATGTAAGACAGCGGGGCATTGTGTGTGTGTGTGTGTGTGTGTGTGTGTGTGTGTGCAACCAGCTCTCTGCTTCAACTTCCTGCAGGCATAGTGAGACGTTTTTTTTCTCATATTCACACTGCAAATACAAGTGCTCTTGCCAACTTGTCAACAAAGCAGACCCAGAGTGAAATATGGCACTTAAGTACTGTAGCTGAGGGTTATGAGTTACGCCTATACTTATGAATATTGCTCCCACATTGTCAACAGTGGGGCATTCCAACTTCACTCCATCCGTTCTTACCTTTGACAATAAAAGCCCTAGACATAGTATACACAGCATCACTGCTTACCAGAGGGAACTTAAATTCACTCAGAGCATTTCGCTAAGAGGCAACTCAACAAATTAGCTTAGAGTATTGATAGCACTTATCTCTGCAAGGGTTTAACCATTTCTAGGCAACAGTGTGACACGGGCAGGTGGAGACTGTGCCATGGCACTATTAGATTGAATGCGCCCTTATACAGACTCTAAAACATGTTAAGCATGCATACCTATTTGTAAATGGTCCATCTTGTCTTGCCAGTTTTTGTTGATCTTCTCTCTCTTTTCCTGGAGTTGAGTCAGTTTCTCCCGGATCTGTAAATCAAAGAACATTCAGTAACGAGAGGACACATGAAAAGATTGACATCAAGTAATAGCCCACTACGAGCCATTACGTGTGTTCTCTTTTCAGTCAGAGCCGTTTCTTGTAAATATGCATTAATATGACTGCAGATAACAGTGAAAGTGACCCACTGCACAGTACCTCATCAGCTGCATAGTGATTATTGTTGATGAGAGTTTTTCCCATGTCAATACAGGCAGTAAAGCTGTCAGCCCTGGTCTCAATCTCTGACTTGATGTCCTGATGATTGGCAATGACCAGCCCGGCAGAAGACACATCCCTGGGACAACAGAAAAGAAAATGAGGTGAGGTTTAAATATATTTGTCGCACTGATTATGACGGAACATAGAGATGCAACTATCAATCAATCAGTCTTGTATAACCGATTTTTTTTTGGCAGCCAAATTTACATATGTGCCTCATGATGTAAAAAAAAAAAAAAAAAAATGTTTTTCTAATTTTCAACCTGCTTTATATTGTTGCAATGTGGGTGGTATGTGCAAATGAACAAATTTCCACTCCAATCTGGGTTACCGGCGCCCGGAGCTCCCTGCTCATCGAGCGTTTCAGATAACACAAAACGAGCCTCATGCCACAATACAAAGCCGGTTGAAAATCGGCAAAGTTTCCCTCTAAAAGCATTTGGAAAAACTGTTATTATAAAAATCTGTTGCACAGGTTTTGTTTTAGGATACTGAAACATTTCAGATAAAGTGGGATATACTGCAATTCATTTTCAGTTGGATTTTATTAGCACAGGTCATTTAATAGTCAAATTATTATTATAAACATAAAATAGAATAAAAATGTTCCTTTAAGACATTCAGCAGATCAGACTCCGTATCATCCGAGAAAGTTGCAATCGGTGCATCTCGAACAGCATTCATTACAGTAACTGTAAAATTAGCAAAAAAGTGACATTCACCTGGGGCTGTCATGTGCATCTATCTGCAGGTTGACACCGTCCATCCAGAGCATGAGGTCTCGCACCATGTTGAAGAAGCGGAACTTCTCCACAGTGTCCAGCAGGAGGAGCCTGCGGGCCTGACCAGCCTCAAGCAGGCCCTCCCAGGCAGAAGACACAGCATGTTCACTCCTGTTAATGTCATCAGCTTTCTCCCCAGCATAAGCCTTCTGCAGCCGTGCTGCGTCATCTTGCACCTGGTTCACCTACGAGGTCAAAGAGGAAGAGGGGAGATTCAGCTTTCTATTAACACGGCTCTCTTGGACTCTCACATGAGATCTCTTTATTAACAGATAGCTGACCTGTCCACTGAGGGCCTGGATGTCATTTTCGAAAGTGTTGTGCTGTCTGTGTAGATGCTGAACGGTGTTCAGATCACGGCCAAGGTCAGAAGGCAGCCCTTCCCTCTTCTCCTTAACACGTCCAAGCACCTCCATGGCATCCTGATGGAAGCGGTGCAACTCATAGGACGCTGCTAACATTTGGGTGCGTGTGTCGATCAGCTCCAGCAGGTCGGCCCAAGCCTCATTTAACCCATCCTTCCACTCAGCCACGCTGGCGTTCTCAGGATGACCTGACTCAATCAGGTCATCTGCCAGTGCATTTACACCATCTACACGCTCTTGGCCGATGGTGCTGGTGTCACGAGCAAACTCCCGGAACTTGTCCCTCAGCATCTGGCGAAAGAAAAATCAGGACATAATTAATTCTGTTAAATTTCCCTGAGCTTCAGTGTCTCCAAAGTATGTTACGGAGAAAGAAAAAAAACTCACTGTGACATGTTCATAGTCCTGTCCTAGTTCATGGGAGCCAGCAACCACCTCCCTCTCAGCAATCCACTGTTCGAGGTCATCCACCTCCCGCTTCAGCTGCGTCAGCCGCAGTCTTTCCTGAAGGCGCCCGCGACGCTCCTCAGCGAGGTCTTTCAAACCTGCATATAGTTTGTCAACTTGGGCTTGCCGTAAGGTGATTCTCTCGCTGTGTAAATTAAAAAAAAAAAAAGAGATCAAGACAGATCAGTGGTTGTACAACTTTGTTGATAATGAAATCTTGTGTCACAGTTGACACTTCGACATTTAGATCCGTTTGTGCACTCTCACCTCTCTGGGTGTTCACTGGAGACCATGAGGCGGCTGCTGTTGGATAGTTGGTGAATGGTTTGGGCGTAGTCTTCAAGTGCCTGTTCCAGGGTCTGGTGCTTCTTGACCATCACTAGTGCGCTTTGCTCATCCTGAGAGACAAATGGGAAATGATCAAATTTTCTCAAAAGAGAAGATTGTGAAAGAGCGGCACTAAGAGCAATTCTATGTCCCATTCTGTCTCGTCTTACCTTGGCTTTTTCCTCCGACATCATGTGTAGCTCTTGTTCTCCCATCCAGGCCTCCGCCTCCGCTGCGTCAGCATAGAACTGCTGGGCGCGGTTGGCCTCTATTAGACGGGCATGGCGCTTGTCTGTCTCGGCTATCAGCTGGTCCCAGAGGTCCCGCAGCTCAACAAGGCGCTCCTCAAGGACCGACTGTCTCTCACCATCTACCTGGCTCTGAGTTTTGCCTCGTCTATGGATGTCATCGATGCGAGGCTGGTGGCCCTGGATCTCCTTCTGCAGTGTCTGATTCAGAAACAGAGAAGGTGGGTTGGTGTTTTTGGGCCTCACATTTGCTTAAAGTGTATACTCAGTGAAGGTGTTTAATAATTTAGAGATGCCAATGAGTGCAAGTCACCTTTATCTTCCTTTTAATTAGCCTGCATTACATTCACAACATTTTAAAAGCTTTAAATAAATAAAGTATCACTGTACTTGGTTCTTCTTAATCAGCAGCTGTACGGTCGGCAAGTCTTTTCCATGGTCTGTGGAGTCTGCCAGGGGCATCCTCTCTTTTACCCATAGCTGAGAGAAAAGCAGACACATGAATAAAACATGAGCATTAGGCGAAACAGGATGCGAAAGAAACACTTACTTAATCCAAGCTTCTATATCCAATTCATGCAATCTGTCAGTTCACTCACAATTTCGTCCTCCAGATCTCTGTTGAATTGATGTGCTTCTTTGGAGGCGAGTAGTCGCTGTCTCCTCAGTTTGAGAGGGTCCTGAATGTTGGAGAAGTTGTCAGTGACACGCCTTTGCTGACCATCGACCTCAGCGAGTCCAGCGTCCTCCTGGGACAGAGCCAGAGCCTGAGACTGGATGGACTGCACCTCCTTCTCTCTGACCTCCATCTGGTGCTCCAGCATCTACACAGGGACAGTACAAAGATGTTAGACAAGAAGATATGACATTTGGCAATCTCCACCGAACAGATTTGGCCAGGTTCCACACATGCACTCAGCTCAGCAAGTTTGGGATTTACATAATACAGTCTGTCGCTTTTCAGCACATTTGCAAGATGATATAGATTGGGCTTTGCTTGCACAGTCTGGTTTACCTGGTGCTTCTGGAGCAGGATGTTGACACTAGTCAAATCTTTGCCATAGTCATCGCTATGCAGCTGACCCTCAAGGTTTTTCAGCCAGACATCCAGAGAAGAGCAGCTCTGTGTAAAGAGCTCTGCCCGGTTAGCATCGAACAAGCACTGGGCCTTGGTGCGGGTGGTGGCCTCCAGCTCCTCCCACTGACGCTGTAGGTCCTCCAGGGTCTGCTGAACAACAGGTTTCAGCTCCGGCTTCTCCGCCACCAGCGCCTGACCCTCCTGTTGGAGACAGGAAAAAGGGACAAGTTCAATTTACGTAAATATGGCTTTGGTAAAAAATATTAATGAAATGCTATCTAGCCTTATGGATCAGATTACCCCACAACAAACCAGTCAACAGGCAGATGAATTGTCCAAGTACTGTTTAATAACATTAAATTCTACAACAATGAATATAAAAATGGCCACACCTTATCAATTTTGTCGAGCCAGTCTTTGTTGGAGGCCAGCTCTGCCATGAAAGCCTGATGTTTCTGCCACTTGCTGTGAAGATTTCTGGCCTCGTCATAAGACATGTCCTGTGCCGTCAGCATCTTCTCATTGATCCACAATGTAAGCTACAGGAAAGTTATGGAACAGGCATTATTTCAAATATACTATAAATAAATAAATAAATAAAAGTGATTAACACAAATTATATAGTTTGTTTCTTGTGATTAAAGAAGCCATTTCAATACACAATACTAGGTGACTTTCACAAATGTATCACCTCTTCACTTATTTATTCATTACACTATTATTTCATTTTATTTTTGAAATAGTTTTTACCTCCTGTCCATCTTGGAGGAAGTGCTGCAGTTCACGATTATCCTTAAGCTTTGCCAACAACTCATTTGCATTGTCCTTATTCTTAAGATGCCTGGAAAAAAATGAAGGCGAAAGCTAAACCAGCCACTCTTTAAACATCACATTCAAAAGAGAACCATTGATAGTGGTTTGCTCTAACCTTTCCTGGATGGAATCAACTTTTTCCTGGATCTTATCAGAGTTTGCATTACAGTCATTAATGAGGCGCCGTCCAGCCTCCACCACACCGGTTATCTTCTCCTCACTGGCCTCTGTGGTGGTGAGGAAATCCTCGTGCTTCTTAATGGCCTCCTCTGCTCCCTGAAGACTGGTGGGCATCTCTGTGTGGGACAGCACATACTCCTACACAGAGAGGAGACGAGTGTGATTTTTATTTAATTTCTTATGTGCAATTATCTCTATCTATTTGCAACCCATTTACTTTAAGTGATGTATTGAAATGAAAACATTTACAAAGTACAAACTGAGTATATGCTGAAAAAGTGGCATACAGCAGAGGTTCCCAACATTTTCCGACCATGTACCACTATGCACCAAACCAAATTTCCCAAGTTCCACTTCCCACTAGGGATGTCAAGATACCAGAAATCTAGTAGTTGATATCAATAGCAGTGAAATTCCACTATTCTTGATACCCAAATCGACACCACGGTAAAAAAAAACTTTAAATTTGCTTTGCATAAAAACACACAACTGGGCACCAATGTAAAACAACCCAAAAACACCCACATAACCATAACAAGGACTAATTAATATAGGATAAACATAAGGGTAAACATATTTATTGATTACAAGAACAACACACCTGTGCTGCACTGAAACAATTGTGGGAGCTTCAAGTATAAGCTTTTAACATTTACTCACTGATAAAAAGCATCACAAAATCACAACTCTGTTTAAGATTGAATCTATTTGATTAATCAATTTTAATTAATTGAGATTATTAATGTGATGATTTTGCAATGTAATCAAGCAAATTTTAGTCACGTAGAGAACAATGGGAGGAGAAAAAGGGCAGATGGTCTGAGGAGAAATTAGATGTAAATTGATATCCTCATAGTGACTTTAACCCATGCTCTGCTTAACAATGTAATCATCCACTTAAACCATCCAGTATATCTAGTATTTCAGGTACAAACAGGTATTTGGCTTTGGATTTGGCACTGACTCCTAGACTGTAGACTGTGCCAATAATGCTCCATAGTGTGTTTTCCTCACCTGGCTGTTGAGGAAAGCCTCTGCCTGCTTTGCATCTCTCAAGAAAGTCTGGAAGTCAAAGGCTTGGGCCAAAAGACTGTGGCGGTTCTCCCACATGCGACGCAACTCATGCCAGCCAGTGTCCAGTGCCTGGAGCCTCTGGGCCAGGAACATGTACTGGGCATCCGTCTGACCTTGGGTCACCTCCTCACCGACTGCCCGCATCTTCTCATAGTCCTCCTTATAGTTGTCCACCTCATTCTTAATACTCTCGTGCTGCGTTAGCAAACTCTCAGCCTCTGTCAGAGAGGTGGGAATGTCCTCTGAGGCCACAGCTGTCTGGGTGCGGGACAGCCAGGACTGGAAGTCATCCAGATCCCTAAGGAAGCCCTGCAGCTTGCTGGCTTCGCCCAATGACTCCTCACGCCGCTTCATGGTGGCGTTCAACTCCTCCCACACCTCTTGAATCCCTGCCAGGTGTCCTTGGATCTCTCCAGCCTGATCTGGATGTTCCTTGGCCAGCTTTTCAGCCTCGTTTCTCAGGTCATCCAGTTTGCCCTGAAAGGATATGAACATTTATTTTTACGCAGATATGATGATGACTCTCTCGCCCAACACCTCAGACATTCTCCTTCAATTCAATCTTTCAAAACTAGGGCGGTCCTCGACTAAATAGATTCTTAGTCGACGAATAGATTTAATCAACAGATCTGTAAAACTGAGTTACTCCTCAAAGAATCCTGCAAAAGCACCACTTTAAAAGTTGTGTTTACCAGAGATGTGCTCATAAGTTTCTTGGAAATAAGGCATTCAACATGAAGAAGGCATAAAAAAACGACTAATGAAATCTAAGTCGTCTAAGACCAAAACGACCAATTTGTCGACTAATCAACGAAGAGGGGGCAGCCTTATAAAAAAAAAAAAAACTGTTCTGTTTTTTTCCCCATCCCTCACCAATAAGTCACTGCATGTGACCTTGCCATACCTGAATGGCCTCCAGGTCCCTCTCCATGCCAGTGAGTTTGCGTTGCAGTGCCATCACTCCAGCCAGGTCATTGCCCAGGCTCTGGGTGGATTCAATCACTTTGGTCTTTTCTTTCATCCAAGTTTGTATCTCATTACACTCCAAGTGGTAGTTCTGGATGTTAAGGGCCGACTCTAGCGCTAGTTTCTTCTGGCCAGCAAGTTGTTCGAACTCGTTCCATCTAGGGACAACACCAAATGTAATATTTAGGCTAAAAAGGCAAACCAGTGCTCATATAGTACAACTATATTTCTGTGTAAAGTAGTGGGTTTTACTAGGCCTCATATGTTAGTTCTGACCTGTTGTGCAGTTGGTCTCGTGTCTGGTGGATTTGGTCTTTGCTACAGTTGTCGGAGCTCAGCAGCTGCTCCGCCACCTGGTTCACATCAGTGACACGAGTGCCTAGGTTGTTCATCTCAGGTTCCAGTGTCTCAAATCTACAGCCATAAATATTAGACCAGCATCAATTCACTCATTCTGAAAAGTCACATTTGATATACTTTTAAGAACATGATTAGAGGTACAAAATGATGGATTAATGAATTTTGTCACAATTTTGATCTTCTGTTGAGTTTAACAACCTCATGCGTTTTAATTTCGCAAATTAATTATGTATTATGTATTCTTAGTTATTATTTCACACCTTTTTAGGGGATACGAATTCAGCCATAAACATTTTTCTTATAAATGAAATCTTCTGTATTAACATTCTTCCCCGCCCTTACACCCAGACTAACCTCTGCTGCACCACCTCCAAGTCCTCCAGTTTGGTAGGGATCTCCATGCTGTGTAACCACTGCTCCTTTTCCTCCACCCAGAGCTGGCAGGCACCAGCTTCACTAAACATGCGGTAGAGGGCCAGAGCACCTTCCAGAGCCTGGCGCCGAGCTACTGACAGAGACTCCAGTTCTTCAAAGCGCTGCTCAATAGCAGGTAGGCGACCATCCACCTACAGTCAGCCATAAACAATAATTTAGTACTACAAACCGCATGTCCTCGCTGCAGAAGTATGACAAACAGAGCACACATACCTGAGGGAAATCTAGGGAGGCCTGTGGCAGTGCTTGGACCTGCTCATGCAGGGAGTCGATGCCGGGGCGGTGACTCTGGATCTCCTCCTCTATCTCCCTCTGTTTGCGGGCAAGAGTTGTTGTGGAGAACTCATCGTGACCCACCTCCTGACTGGATACCTGTCTAAGTGTCTCCATGATCCAGGCTTCCATGTCATTGGCATCTGTTTGAAACTGTTGCAGGGCCACCGCTTCCTTGAGGCTCTGCTCTCTGAGCTTAGTTGTCTAGGGAGCAGATAGAACAAGAAAATTACAAACACAAAAAAGCAAAACAATATTTGGAATACCTTCATTCTGTACAAATAGGGATGCACAATATATATTTTTTTAGTTATTGATTACCTGCTTCTCATGGTCGAAACTGGTAAGATAACCGAGAATTTGACATTTTTGTAATTCTCTAATTTTTGTAAAAAGAAGTATATAACCTGTAGTTTATGCACACCTGATGGTAAAAAAGGCAGAGACGTAGTGATGAAAGGTTTGAATGGTTGATCTAATATTCCAATGTTCTGACCTAACCAATCTAACTGACATCACTGTTGTTAACACAACAACATTGAACAGCTCTGAATCTTCAAATGTTCATTTATTTTTTCTAGTAAAGTACATCAAAAAGCTTGTATTGAAAATTGCAATCGTTTTGTCATGCTCTATTAGAGTGTATAGATGCTGCGCTTGTTAAGTCAATGAAAGCAATTTGGCTTTGTATGATAAATTGGCCCAATATATATCGTGCATCCCCTTGTACAAATACAAAGAACCGTGATCACCACCCACCTCCTCCAGATGTGTCCACTGTGCACGGATATCCTGAATCCTCTCGGTGACTTCTGGGGCTCCAAAGTGTCCCTCCTGAACCAAAGCTTCTCCGGCAGCGATGCTGTTACTCAGAGGACCATAACGGGCTGCCATCTCATCACTAAAGGCTTCATGTTTGCTGAGCAGGTGAAGGGCAGAAGTGAGGTCACGGCCACAGTCTCCACTGGCCAGGATCTGCTCCTGCTCTCTGATCCAGGCTGCCTCCTCTCCCAGATCCCACAGAAATTGCCAGAGGCGGCGCGATTCCTCTAGGCGCACTCTGCGATTTTCAGCAAGCTGACCAAGTTCCTCATAGGCTTGACCCAGCTGGTCAACTTTCTCACTAACTAGTCCCGGCTCACACGGTTTGTAGGCTAGTAAATAAAGAGAAAGCAAGAATACATGGCACTTAGATATTGTGCACAAATAGGTGAGACTAAATCTGCATGATCTGCACAGGGAATATGTTAAAACTTGTTTGAAGACTCACCCTGTTCATAGGAAGTGAAGCGCTGTGCAGATCCCTGCACTGCCTTGATCCTCTCTGCCTGAGCTGAAATGTCAGCCTCTACCAGAGTGTGTTTCTGCAGTAGATCTAAAACATCATGCAAATGTTTGCCGCTGTCCTGAGACTGCAGACGGCCCTGAAACAGCACACAGTCGAATTATTGGTTATTTCATCTTTAAAGAAAAAAAGACAAACCTCCAAACTGTTTGCTAAAGCACCCACAAGGTAGTAATCTAGGTGTGTCCACCAAGAGGATGTGTGAAGAGAGGGCAACATTAAAACATAATAGATATTTATACATTTTGAATCATAACCATCTTATGAGCTATATCTTGCACTCGGTTATATTTTAAATGACCAAAAACAATAATAATAGCTGACAGAATTTCAACAAGCTGCATCTTCAGACCATTAACCTGAACATACGGGGAGCCAGAGCCTTACTAAAACCACAGCCGAGAAAATTCCTCTAATCTGAGCCATTAGAGCAGAAGACCATTAAATGACAACAGGACATTGTGCTATAAACACAATTAAAAAACAGATAAGCTGTACAAGCATTCTAATTATATGGTAATGGTTGATTGAATCACCAAGACATGAACAGCATGATTTTAGTAACCACTGAAAATTACAGAAGCAAAGGATTAATGTCCTGTCAACTCCAGCTCAGACAAAGAAACATAGACATTTATATCTCCATCCCAGCTGTTCCCCATCAAATTAAAACACCTTGTTTGTACTCTTTCCTAACTGAGAAGTGTAAAGAAAACCTCACATGCCAACTTTGGAACGGGTCAAAGCTCAAAAGCAGCAAACAGTGCTATATTTGTTTAAAAGGTGGTGGGTGACTGATGAGGCCACACCCTCAGAGTAGTAGAGAAACATGCTAGTTTAAAAACAGATATGTAATAAGTTAAATAAGCTAGTTAAAAGCAATTATTGATTAACACCAACATTTAGACCCATATTTAACCATGTAAGGGGAAAGAGAGATACTCCCAGTGACTGAAGCCTACCTCAGCCATCTACAGTAAAGACACTGTAAAGGCAAATGGCAACACAGCTCAGGCTAGGCCTGTAAAAAGCTAATTACTGCTGTTAATGGTCCACTGATTAGTGCAGACACTAAAGCTGCTGAGGACATATGTGAACCACAACCAACTTAAGTGATAGGATTAGGAAATTCCTTTTGGTTGATTAAAAACAAAGCAAACAGAATGTATGAATGCAAAGCAGTAGTTCAAAATCAGCTACAATGTGGGCACTGTTAAAATAGTGTAAGCATGTGTTGTGTTGAGTGGTCAGCACCTTCATGTCTGCCATCCAGTCCATGATGTAGCGCATCTCCTCAAACAGTCTCTGTAGGTCACGATGGGCATTCAGCCGCTCTCTGCGTGCAGCTAGAAGCTCTTTCAGGTATTCCCAGAGTCGAAGCACATTATCCCTTCTCGCAATTACACGCCGCACATCATGGTACCTCTCTGCTTCCAGCTCTTTGGCAACAGCCTCCACAGCAGCCACACGTTCCCAATATGCCCCAATGTCTGTCTCAATTGCTTCGTGTTTACGGGTGGCAGCTTCCACGGCTCCCAAGTCAGTTCCGAAGTTGTCCTAATAACAGAGGAAGGTAAGCTTATCACAGTAGAACTATTCAATGTATTCAAGTCTGAAAAAAGAAAGTATCTGTAGCCACAAAAGTCTTTGTTGATTAAATCAAATTGAACTACCTGAGACACCAGCCTCTGGTTCTCACTCAGCCACGTCTCCCGCATAGCTGCTTTGCGGTCAAAACGTGCGGCGAGCATCTCCAACTTCTCCTGCCGAATCAACTCGTTTCTCAGTGCCAGCTCCCGTTCATGCTCTGCCTTTTCCAATCGCTCCCATGCCTGCGACATGTAAACACAAGAAGTTGGTAACATCCTGCAACAAGGATACCAATACTACATACATGATGAAGCCAATTTTGTGAAACTCTTATTAGTAGATGATAATCAAAGTCAAAATGACTAATTTCACTAAAAGCATGCAACAAGCTGCCTACTTAACATGTTGATTTCATCAAATTATTAAACATGGCTAGATGGAAAATGACTTGTATCCCTTTTTAGAGCAACCCACACCTTATTGATGTCAGAGATGAGTTTGCCCTCTCTTGGCATGTAGACTTTCTGATTATTTGCTCTCATCTTGCTCTGGATAGTAAAGAGGAGGACCTCCAAGTTTCCTTTCTCTGTGAATCTGTGGAGACAGACACCACCTTGGTTTAACATACTGTACAGCTTCCCACTTTGGGGTCATAAGGGATAACAAGCATTGGGTCATTCACTTAGTTATATTAACCCAGCTTTTTGTTACTTACTTGGGGGGTTTCTCCACAGTCCGGTAGGAGTTGAAAGCCTGGAGCTGGTTCTGCACAGCATTCAGTGAGTTAGCTAGCTGCCGATCATTTAGCGTTCCTATGGTCTGCTCAATCCACTGCAGCAGCTCTGAGGCAAGGGTCTCATACTTCTCTATGAGCTGGTCAGCCTCAATAGCATAGTCCAGTACCTGCAACAGAGAGGGATCTGTGAATCAAGGTGTGCGCGCGCACACGCACACGCACACACACACACACACACACACACACACACACACACACACACACACTAACCTTGCCAATACGTTTTCCTTCCACTGCCAGGGCTTTCATCTTGGAGAAGTAATGGTAATAGGTCGCCACATAGGTAATGATCGACTTTTCATCAGGTTGGTCAACATTAACATCTGAAAAAAAGACAGCATGATCCATCTGCACATGAACCTTTCCCCTCTTCTTTTTTTTTTAATCCATTGACCATAGACTGCTGCATGATATTTGAAAAAAACAAATATTATAAATTTTCTTCCTGCATTATATATGGAAAAATACAGGATATTATTTATTTATTTATTTTTACCAGATAATGACAAATTATCTGTTTTTGGTCAACACAATCCTTTCTGTAACCTAAATATTTCCATAAAACTGATGTTGCATTTCTTTTTGCAACTTTTGTCTTTTGCTTGCTTCATCTTTTTTTCCTTCTGTTCCTCGCCCATTTTCCTGCTTTGGTTGCTTGATAAATTAATGAAGAAGGATCGTGATTTGTGGTTCGCTGTGCATGCAGAGCCTGCATGTGCAAAAAACTCATCTTATCCAAGAAGAAGAAATGTTTTATCAGACAGACTTCTCTTGTAGATTAGTCATGGTAAATGAGAGTTTTCCTTTTGTATTAAGCAGCAAGAAAGTTGTAACATGAAGAGAAGTAATGCCTTACTTGACATCGCATTTGTTGCTATGCAACTATTGCTCATGCACACATCGCAATGTAGATGCATGAAATTATATATTGTGCAGCCCTACCAGAAACTCCATCATTCACAAACAACATTGTTAAGTTTGGCTCAGCCTGAATGATGAGTTTAATAGGTACCTAACACTCTTTCGACACGCCCATTTGTGATGTCAGTGTAGCTGACATGTGATGTGGTGTTTCCTAAGCCATAATTAATTCCAGTAATCCTTAACAGCCATCAATCTGTTTCAGACAACAGGCACCAGTTTAGTGCCTTAGTGGATAGTGCCAGTTAAGTCACTTGTTATAGAAATGCTTCATGTTCTCACCTTCTGGGTCCAACAGCTTGGTAAGCCCCAAATCCTTCTCAGCCACATTGAAAGCATTCTGGAGATTGTAGTGAGCATTGGACCTCTTCAGATTGTCAAACTCAATCACGTCCGGTCTGCAATGGCCAGGGAATAATTATGGTTTTAATAATAACAGATTGCAGAGCAGAGTGTAAGCCAATGGCAATACCATTCAGACCGATATATAGACATATAGCATACACTTTCTTGTGCATTTTGCAGTCCACTCCAATACATGTCTATGTTTAAAGACCAGGATGCATTAAATAAGCCTTTGGATTTAGGTATAGTCATCTGCATGCGAACAGGCTTTTCATCTGTGGATTAGGAAAGCTGCTCCAGCCAATTATTGCTTATTCTTGCCTGAACCATGTTTTAATTTTGAGCTTACTTAGGCATTAGAGAGGTGTAAAATTGGTTTAGGGGCCTATATATCATTAAAACTTTAATGACCAATAATCATGAATCGTCATTCCCAAAATATGGGAATGAGGAAAAAAAAATTCGATTTTCTCATTGAGGTTTATTGACCATATCCAAAACAATGTATATGAAACCTTTTACTCAAGCAACTTAATGCATGAAACATAAGAACATAAAATTAGAGGTACCTAAAAAATATAAATGGAGAAAACTATTTGCATATTGTAATTGCTTGCTTTGGTGCCTCTTCTGTAGTTTGAAAAGGGGCCTGATCATGTGAATGGCGGAGTGTTGGTTTACATAAATATCCCAAGGTTCAGTAACTCTACGTTTGCGTTCATGTATCAAGTATCACCTTAGACATTCATTGTAATGAACAGCAGGGTGTGCAAGTGAGTTATCACGCATGGCTCCTCATAGAAAATAAGTGGGTTATTATTTCCGTGATCTAGGTCATCTAACTCCCTATTTTATTTTCATCCTTTTAGCCATACTGCAGACTATTTGAAGGATGGGAGGAGTAGGAGAAGACCTAAATGGAAAAGGGGATAAAAACATCCCAGAGAAGTGTGATGGTACTGTGACAGGTGCATTAGTGTAGGAAAGATATCTGAAATCCACATTTTGAAGAAAACCGGTTGTAATTAATTATGTATAGAAGTGTATGCCTAAACAGGGGCCAGTTTATTGTAGTAGCACCAACATCGAGTACAGGAAGAAGTCAATGACCTGTGTTTGTGCACGATGGCACTGAACGCCAGACCATCTCTCCAGCTGGTGGTGAAGTTGTGGATGTTGACATTGGGGTATCTGCAGAGGCCAGATCAGAAGTCATTAATCATTAACTCAACACAGTACAATTCATCAGCAACCTTAAATAAAGTGAACCCACAAAGAGCATATCGTAATGGTCAAATATATCTTTAACATATTAAGAGAATTTATCCTGTGTAATAAAGTCCTCCCTCTCCCACTCTTTTCTCACCCAGCAGTTTTCATTTGGCACCAAAGCAGCAGGGCATCTTTAGCTGACTTTTTCTCCTTGTTGTCCTCCGTCTCCACACTGATGTCCTGGATCTGTCAGCAGAGCAGACCTCGCAATATTATTACTGTGATCTATTATCTGTTAGTAGATTATATCAAATTTCAGAAAGGGGGGTCAAAAATTCACAAGTAATGACAGTGAGTTCATGACTAAAATAATAGCATGAATACCTTGTAAATCCCATTGCAGCAGTAACCTTTATTACCACTTTATGAGTTTGCCTGAGGATGGGTTAGGCTACATGCAGAGACCTGATGTCCCAAAGCCAAACTCGCCCTTTGAAAGCGGTTAAGAAACGTAGCACACGCTCCACAACGCTACCCTATATGTTACCTGGAAGCGAAGGATGATGGTCCAGATGAGACCGAGGGTGAGACGGTGATTCCCATCCACAATGTCATGTGAGCCCATGTTTTCTAGATGGACTTTTTGCTCCTTGAGAAACTGCAGAGCTTTATCAACATTCTCCAGGCAGTGGATTCGCATGCGACCCTTTGTGGGCTTTGGCTGTGGGGAGCAGAAGAAAAAGAAAGAAGACCAATGTTGAAATTATTGAACAAAAGTGATCACAACATACATGACAAGCAAAGGACAGCAGGAATTTAAAAACAGAAAAACGAGTAGAAGCAGGAGAAGAAGTAAATCACACTAAAAGAAAGAAGAAATGGAGCACATGATTTCTCCTTCCTCATGGTGCAGGGTGAGGGTCAGGGCCCCTCAGGGCCTGGGTCAGGGTTAGGACAGAGGGGTGGGGTTTCTGTGTGATACTGACCAGCTGTTCTCCTGAGAGCACTTCCAGAAGGCGGATGAGCATGCGGCCATCGCGTAGGTCGGTGTACAAGTCACCGATGCGACAGGTCACTCGGCCTAAGTGAGAGTTTACCCATTTGGTGAAGGTTTTCTTCTGTACTGCTTCACGCTCATCTGTAAAGGAAACAATAGGGAGAGAGAGAGGGACTGAAGTCGCATTACACCAAGACTACAACAGACTCCACTGACCCGAGAAGCCACCGGCATCAATATGATTATTGTTAGGAAGTAAATATTTACAATAATTACATTTTGCTCTAAATAGACAACAACGGAGTCAATAACCAAGATCAGTCCTGAGCGGTAAATCATAAGGACTTAAGCCCTTGTCATGAGCAGTTAATTTCACAGATAAGCTGTGCCATTAAGTCTCTAGGATCACTGTATTGACAGCTTAGCGAGAGGTTTTCACTCCTCAGACCAAAGTTTACTCATGGTTCTGCTCACGCGGTCATTGCTAATAACTCTAATGATGAGAGTTTAGAAGAGAAAAGTGACAACGCTAAATTGCACGTAAAAGTAATGACATTTGCCGTTTCTTTATTGGGGCAGGACTTAAAAAAAGAAGCACTATAAATTAAGCTGTAACAGCAGCTCAGACATATGGACCAGGGGAGTAAGAAGCTAATCCTACTCTGCCACCTAGCAAGGTGACCTCATTTCTAGGACACAGGATCTTCCTGCCTTTTGAAAACACTATTCTAGCATTGTACTTAATCCACTGTCCACACAAAAAAAAAAACCCTGAAGCACACAGAAATTGGATCAGAGGAGCCGCTCTGTAATAATTAGTTAAACTAAACAAAGCCTACTTGCAGCAGCATGAAATTAAATATAATGACGGTAAAGATGGCAAAATTGCAACCCCTTCATATTTTTATAGTCATCTTGTAACAAACCAAACTATAAATATCCACATGTTGAGTAAAGCTGTATAATAAAAGCGTTCATAGCACATAGCTCCATATGATAAAACCATCTTTAATGTTGCAATACACCACATCTTCTTTCCACAATACACTTTAAAGCAGCTCGGTGTAACAACATGAACCCAAAAGCTACATCTAATGTGCTTCACATGTTGCATCAAAACAAGAAAAGGTAGAAATGCGATTAATGCTACAGAAAGAAGCCTTGAGGGCTCAGGTGCCGAGACAAGATTATTTCATTTAAATACTAACTCTCCTGTGTTGCCCTTGCCCTTCATTTCTTACATCATTACATTATTATGCAACTATGTTGCTACTACTAACATTAGCCCATCAACAACTATCTAAATGTTGGCAAAGGTCCTGTTTTACTGAAGGAAACGGCTTCTTTCAAATAATCTTATCAAAGAATGCACCAATACACATTGTATTTCTAAAACATATACATGCTGATTTTTTAAAAAAACAGTCATGCAGAAGGTAAGGCTTGTAACTGTAAGCTACTGTATCGTCCAAATGCAACACTATTCTAACCTGAGACTTTCAGCACAAAGGCAAGGTCCAAATATCTAGGCAGCTCATGTAACAGTGACTGTGGGAGACTGTGAAGGTCGGCAAGTTAAATAGTCACGTTAAAAGACACCCATGAGATTAAATCACAAGGTCACAACATTAAAGGCAGTTCTTGTGGAATGTGCAAATCATTAAGATGCCCACAACTCTTTTGTTGAAATTGGTTGCAGTATGGTAAAGAAAGCTATTAGTGGCTCAAGAAAGTATTACTGAGTTATCAGTGTGCTTAGTTAGTTAAGTCTTTGATTGATAAATGAATACTGAGCCACTTCAAAAAGAGCCAGCAATGTGAAGTGACCAAAGAGAGCCTGTTGTGCAAATAAACCAACCGTCAGCTAAAAAAAGAACAGATTTTGAAATTTAACGCAAGCTTTCTAGGGTGGAGTAATACCACAGGACATAACACTTGACCTGTCACAAGCTGAAGGTGCTTCCCCTGTATCTATACTGTACTAGAGAGGCCCTCTTTTGAAATGAGTATTACACATAGCTTCTTGTAATGTTGTGTTTCAACAGCAAATTGAACAAACAAACATTAAAGACTCACAGCTAATGTTATTAACATTATTAAAATACTCAATCCCCTACAGCTGTGACCTCTGTATTTAACCTTACTGTAATTCGGGTGTTAAAAAGGTACCCTGTGGAGTTTTTGGCTTCTAAAGCACTGAAGCAAGGTAAAATCTACTTTTTAATACTCCATGACACACAAGACTGGAGAGGAAGCATGAGGATTGTGTTCAAAAAGTATCATTAACAGATTATCTCTCACGTTTTAATATCCCTCTCATTTCCTGCTTGACGGCTTCGTAATAATTGGGGAGGGCACATGCAGATAAAACCATATGTCAAACACACAGTCCATTAATTGAGCACAATGAGACACAAATAAATTATAGCTCATTTGTGAAAAAGCACACATTCATACGAGTTGCACTTCAGGAATGCACTACTACTACCGTTTCTGTTCTGCTCTGTCTTGTCATGTTTTTTGTGTGCATCATTATGGATTAAGCTACAACTACATTCCATTGTGCAACACTGTGTTGCATAATGACAATAAATGAGCCTTGAATCAACACGTTTTATGAAAAAGCCCTCAACAATGTGTTGTCTTGTGTTTTCAAATCTCCAGAATAAGTACAGATATATAATTGAAGTTTTCATTATAGAGCTGTAACAGTTACAAAGGAGCAGTGTGTAGGATTTAGTGGCATCCTCTATATTATTTTCCATTTTTGCC